>JAVFHQ010000113.1:0-21176 GCA_035135055.1 Oleoguttula mirabilis | reverse complement strand
CCTAGAAGAGACAAGATAAAATCTCTATCTCTCCTATATATAGCCTAACTTAATTAACACTATATAACGGCACGATTAGTTCCCTTAGTCCTATTCCTAAGCAAGATACTTCTGTACCTAACCTGCCTATAGGACATACCTTTTAATACCTACGATAGATATTACTATTAAGGTTTTTAGCGTACTTACGACTGTCTCTAAGCCTCGTTCTTTATACGCTACCTCGCTAAGCGCCTCCGCTTATACATCGACTATTGCTAAAGCTACTAGCTAAATTAGATATAGCGACACTAACCTTATAGCGAGTTAAAGCCGATTAAGGCCGAAATTATCCCTTATAAAACTATAACAATTAACTTTATTATCGCGCTACTAGAAACACAAGCCGGTTTTAACATAGTCCTAACTACTACCTACAAGGGATCTAAGAGGCTAGCGCTAATAGTAGGCCGTCTCGATTAGTCTACGAAACGCTAGGTAGCCGAATAGATCGATACGCTCCTCTCGAAAGATTAGAGTATACTACTTAAACTTATTAGCAATAGGGATTCTAGGTTCCTCTCCGACTTCTAGAAGTCCGTCTTTAGCAAGCTATATACCTATATACTAACCTTAACTACCTATTACCCGTAAATAGACGGCTAGTCTAAGAGGACGAACTAAACTATTAAGAGCGTACTCTGTTTCTTCTTAACGGCTAACCTGGACTCCGATTTCACCGACTACTTTCCGTATCTATAAGCGACGCTTAATAATAGCCGTAACGCTTCTATAGGCTACTCGCCGAACGAGATTATTACTAGTTTCCATACTAATATCGACTTGCTAAATGCGCTAGAGGAACTACTACTGCCCGACCTTGCGGTAATACGAGGCCTAATCCGAAAGGAAGTAAACGACGCTATCGAATAGGCGAACGTAAAGATAAAGGAACGATACGATAGTAAGTACAAGCCCCTATACCTTCGTATTAGCGACAAGGTAATACTACGTCTTTACTACGGATATAAGCCTATAGGTCCGTTATCTAGGAAGTTTAGCTACTAGCGAGAAGGGCCTTTTACTATAACCGAGAAGATTAGGCGCCTAGCGTATCGACTTTAATTACTACCGACAATAGCTATCTATAACGTCGTCTCTATTACGTACCTCGAGCCCGTCGCTACTAGCGAGGACCCTTTCTACTAAGACTAAGAATATAAGCTAGGTCTAGTCGCTATAGTAGATAACGCTACGCCGGATTACGAGATCGAGCGCCTCCTTAAGCGCTATATCCGTATTAAGAAAGGAAAGCCCGTTATCTAGTACAAGGTTAAATAGCTCGGTTACGGGAATAAGTATAACTAGTAGTATAATGTCGATAACCTTGGCTCTACCTCTAACTTAGTTTGCTAGTACGACGAACGGTACCCGCTCGTAGATAGCGATCCTCTTACCTTAGGCGTAAAGAAAGCTATAGATCCGATAGCACTTAGGCGCTCTCTATAAAACCGTACCGTACGTACTAGCTCTCCTTTTTTAGAAAGCAATACGGCTTTGTAGGCTTAAAGGTAGTAAAGGCGTCTCTATCTATTTAGTAGTATATCTTATCTAATCGACTCGAAATAGCTAACGTTACTAGCGCGGAAAGCGTTACGCTACGCGGCTCGGTTCGCTACTTTCGCTACAATCGCTACCTACGTAACTCCGCTAAAAACGTTAACAAACAACAATACCGCGCTTCTATATAGAGTATAAGCTACGAGTATTTCAACGATACGTAAAGAGCGTTACTCGTAGTATATAGATTTAATAAGCCTTCCGTATTCCTTACGATCGTAGAAGTTAATAGGAAGTATAAGTGGACTAAGTACAATGCGCCTATAGTAATCCTCGCGCTAAACCTGGGCAAGAAGTAGACTAAACCCGTCTTTCGCCTTATCCTACACGGTCTTATAGGCCGCAAAATCGATAGCGCTACGCTCGCGAAGGACCTTTTTAATAACGAATACCTCGGAAAACCGACTAAAGTTACCGGCCGTATACTCTTCTCCCACTTAGCGGACTACTATTACTATTACGAAATCCTCTACCTAGACTACTAGCCTTTCTACGCTATAGACGGCCCGCGTAACGGTATCGTACCTAGAGAGGTTATTGCCGGCCCGCTTCTACTACTTAACGAGATCGTCGTAAACTACTATACCTATATTTCCTAGGGCCTAGAACCGTCTATCCGTCGCTACGACGTTACTAACGATTAGCTATACAAAGGCCTAACCGACGCGATCTCGGCCTTCTAAGCTAAGCGTAGAGGTAACGTGCCTTAAGACGCTAATACGGCTAAAGCTATTAAGAGTAGCGATATAGCGAAAGCTACTAAAGCTACTTTTCCGACCTCTCCGGTATATCTACGCAAGTAGTCTAACTCCTACTAGAGTACTATTATAGAGTTCAAGCTATTCGAGGCGCTTATTAAAGCCGGAATCGTACTCGAAGACGAGGCGCCTAAGTAGACTGCCTACTATCTCCGTCCTATCCTCGATACCCTAAGGGGCTACTACGACCGTTATAACTAAGCGAAGGATTTCGTAGACTAAGCTATCTATAAGGACTACCTTAGAAACGAGGAGAGCGCTACCGAACTCGAAGCGAGTCCGTTATTCGTTATAGGCAAGACCGAATTCGACGCTGCTACGCTAAAGACTCTATACTATAAAGCTCTCTAAAGCTTTATCTATTACGTGTACGGTACGGATCTTACCCGCGACTAGTACTATAGCTTCGTCTTACCGAAGGAGCTTCGCTACCTTAATAACCGTTTCCTATTCGATCTCTACCTATCTAAGTACGCACTCGATTACTTAATCTTCCGGTTACCGGCTCGGTACCTATATCTAACTATAGAGTAGGCTATTATTAAGTCGTATAAAACTATAGGCCTAGACGAGAACGGTAGGTTGCTTATAGTAATCGAACTCGAGAAGTAGCTACCGGAGGGTTACTTCTAAAAGCTCCTCGACTTGTACGCCGGTACCGGCGACTATAGCGTTACGAAGTTTCGTTACCTTAAGTAGAATAACTAGCCCGAATTCGAGCTCTACGTAGTCGGTCTAGCCTTTAGGGAAGTATACGAGCCTAGACTTATCTACGACTTTATAGATAATAACGACACTATGCCTACGACCGTCTCCGCGCTCCCTATATTAGCGGCTAATAAAGCCGACCCGATTCTCTCTAGCGCTACCGAATCTATTACTAACTCGCCTACGATAGGAGGCGCTAAGTCGGCCCTGTTTTACTATAACGCTACTAATACTATATTGTACTATGCAAAGTATAACACTACGACGAGACTAGGCCCGATAAAGGCGGCGCTCGCTAGCGTCGCCGGCGCCGCGTAGAAATCTAGGGAAGCCGACTTAAGCGACACTACAGATATCCCGTACTACTACTCCGTCTACGTAAGGATTATACCGACTTGCCTACCGCCTACGGGCGTAATCCTAGACGATACCGATATCTAGTCGGTTATAAAGCTCGCTTACGTTACGAAGGCCTTCTCGCCTAAGATACTATACGATAAGTAGCTAGCTACCTTTACGATAGTAGGACTTCTATATCCGTACCGGAAGCAACTCGGTAGGCCTACTATTATCTAGTACGCCTAGTTAAAGACATACCGATACGTTACTATCCATAGAACCTATACGCTTTATAGTAGCGGCTACTTCGCTAAGTACTTCGATAGTAACACTAAAGTCTTATAGTAAACCGACAAGGCGGGGACTTTAGCGTAGCTATAGTAGCGTCCCGCTAGCGGCGCTAACTCGGTTCTACCTATATTCGGCTCCTATACGGCTACTAAGTAGTAGAACATTCCCTTTACTAGAGCGGATATAGCTATAGAGGTCGAGTAGGCTTATATCGACTAGCTAGAGGATATAGACGTAGATCGTATATCTATTACGCTCGAGAACTTACTCGACTATCCTAGTAACGTCGACGTGGTCCTAGAGCTAGTTAAGGCCGCAATGCGCTAGTAGTATATAGCTCTAAAAACCGGTACTATTAAGGAAAAGAAGATTAAGGTTATAGTTAATACCGACCCTACTAGCTATAAGAACTAGGATAGTAATAGCGACTACGAGGACGACTCTATGTCGTACCTAATAGGCTCCTATATAATTCCAAGTAACCTAACCGACTCTAAAGCCTTAGAAGCTAACTCTAAGGCGGGCCTTAACGACGATATCGTTTAACCTACTAATACCGCTTAACCTACTAATACTGCTTAACCTACCGACACGGTGCTATAGTAAGACGACATAGTAAAGACCGATACTACGTAGGCGGACACGCTAGTGTAGCTAGCTACACTAGGCGTAGCGGTAGCGGCGCCTCTATTCCGAGGTTTCGGATTAATACTATTTCTAATAGTAGCTATACCGGTGCCTAGAGCCGGCGCGCGTACCTTCGCCGCTAGATTTAGTAGAACGCCCTCGTTTAGCGGAACGCCTCCGGCTTTTAGCACTACATTCGGCTAACTAAGTCCAGTACGTAAGCTAACCCTAATAAAGCTTAACGTAGACGGTTCCTACTACCGTCCTAGTTCTTCCCGCGTATCGTTATAGATACCGAACACCCTACTAGCCCGTCTACCGCCGGTATACGGCGCTTACGACCCTTACGGCGCGCTACTAGTAGTCGCGGCTCCTACCGCTGTTGTTAGTATAACCGAGTCTATAGTAAATAGCGTAGACGCTTTCGATCTTATTAGCCGTATAGTATAGGACTACCTATACTAGCTCTAGATCTCGCGAATCGTAATAGAAGACGCTTCCTATATAAGTTACGTACGTAGCCGTTACTATCGTACCGAAGCGGCTTGGAAACTCGCCGAGGCTAAGCTAGAGGAGCGTAACTCTATTAATTAATTCTATACCGCTAAAGCTATATACTAGATCAGTAGCCGCGCTATCGTATAAGGTATATAGTCGGCCGAGCTAAGAGGCGTGCCGCTTTTATAGACCGCTACGGAGAACTACTATAGCGACCTACTAGCTCTAATATAGGCTTCCTAATTGTAGACGCTTACAAGCCTCTACTTTGCGGATCGTAACCCTAATACGACGAGGGATTAGAGAGCGGCGATAGCAACGGTACTACTATAGGACATTGTAGTGCTACTAAACAATTATATATACGGCCTACCTAACCTAACTACCTAGATTGCTATATTCGACCCCGTCCTAAGATCCTCTAGCGCTCCTACTACTTAATCCATACCGACTATACGTTACAATACTATCTAAGCCCTATACGGATCTACGGACCGCGACCCTCTTACCCTTATAGCCTATATAGTAAAAGCCGAAGACGCTCTAGTACTCTATACCGCCCTATAAGCCTATACGCTAGCTTAACCCTAGGCTATACTAGACTCTAGCGCGGTACGCTCCTCGAAGCGTAAGGCTCGCTTATTACCTATTAGCGCTTCGACTCGCTCGTAGAAGCAAGCGAAGATCTCTAACGGTTCTCCTATTACTTCCGTTAGTAACTATAAGGCGAGACCCGCTAAGGACGCCGAGGTTATCGTTAAGCTATACCGTAGTAGAAACCTACTAAAGTAGAAGATCGATAAGACTACTAACTTCTAATTATAGAACCGATACTACACACTATACGTATAGATCCCCGGCGCTTAAAACTAATACTATATACTATACGTATAGATCCCTAGCGCTTATAGCTTTCTATAACGGCCTAGCTAGCCTTAAACCGACTCGCCTATATATAGCGCCACTACGGTACGCCTTAATATATACTTCCTATCTAACGTAGCCGACCTACTACGCTAAAAGCGAGACCGTTAAACGGCTATATATTTGCGTTACTTCCTACTTCTTGTTTTCTTGTTTGTTTAGCGCAGTCTTAATTAGTATCGGAGTCTATAGGGACGTAGATAGCTTCTATTAGAGGGAGATTGTTATAGTATCGTCTCGATCTTACGTAACTATGTCTATCCTTATCTTCGACTCGGATAGTGCCCTTAGATAGTTCTATATTACTTCGTACTACACTTGCTTCTTTGTAGAGAACCGTAGCTAGAGTGTTTATTGTAGTATCCTATAATAGGTAGGAGAGGTAGCTAGCGATTAATCGAGAGAGACGAGAGTTTAACCTATAAGGTTTAGTCTATAGACTAGTAGTATTACTAGTTTACTAACTACTCTTTTTTCATTTAATACAATATCTACTACCTACTACTATTATATCGATATACTAAGCTATTAAAGACTATAATAACTAGTAAAATATACTATATAAGCTAAAGAATATATATATATACTATATAGTAACTATATTAGCTTATACTACTACTTATATACTATAATAGATATAGTATAGTTAATACCTAAGGCCTAATAAAAGAATAAGCTTTATAGTTTAGGTATTATACTAAGTTATAATTTATTTACCTATATATACCTAGTAATAGGTATATATATTAGTATATATATATATATTAATAGTTTAGATACTCTATACTTATAATATAGAGTATTTAGCTATTTATTTAGAGGTAGGTCTATTAGAAGTTCTTATTATACTAGTTATTAAAGCCTTATTAGCTATTTATTAACTCTAAATGTAGACTATATAGTATAGCTATAGCTAGGTACATATAACTAATATAACTATATTAGTAATATATAGCTATAGCTATACTATATACTAGTTATAGCTATATTAGTTATATATACCTAGCTATAGCTATACTATATAGGTATACTAGCTAGTATTACAATTATAATAGCTATACTAATAGCTAGATACCTCTAAACTACTAACTTATAATATAGTAGTAGTAACCTAGGTAATTATAATAAAGCCCGGCTAGCTAGTAGCAAGTCTAGTTACCTAACCGGTTAATATACTAGATAGTACAAACTATACTTAGTAATTAGAACTAAACGCCTTCGGTATTCCTAAAGGACTAGATATATAATGTCTAGTCGACAAACTAGTAAGGCAACTAGTCTAATATCTAGTTAGTTCTATATAGTATAGTCGCTAATAAATCCTATAGCTCCTTAACAAAAAACGAGATACATTTTCCTATACTAGTATAGTAACCGGTATAATACCGGTTATAGACCGGTATCTAAGTACAAACTAGTATAAAACTATTCTATAACTAGTTTATAAACTAGTTTAGGATTTTGGAAATAGTATTCTTAGAGTTATAGGTATTATTATTAAGTAGAGACCTATAGCTCCTAGGCCGCGCTATACTAGTTACCAAACTAGACTAGTAGAGGGAGTTATACTAGCTAAAGTATATAAAAGAAGACTAGTTAGCTTACCGGTCTTACGACTAGTATCTATATATCCCTTAGGGGAGTGCTAGTATAAGGGCTCTTAAGCTAACTTAGTTAACCTACTAGTTAGTTAACTAGTTACTTAAGTAGACCCTCCTAATCCTTATCTCTAGTATTAGTAAACCTCTTACGGTTCTTATATATAGCGATTGTAAAGTAGCCTAGAATAGTTATTAGACTAGTTTTAATATTAGTTTACGTACTAGTATATATACCCTTCTTGCTAGTAGCTTTATAAACCTCGTATAGGTAATCTCTACTAGCCTCGACTACCTTTACCTTAGTAGATTTAAAGTTAATCTTAAACCGGTTAGTAAATCGGTTAATAAACTAGGATAGTAACTAGTTACCTTACTAGACGCAAAGATTAGAATAGGGCTAAGGCCTTTATTAGAGTCGGTACCGAGATAGTAGTTAGATATAGAGGTCTATATACTAGTTAGTAGACTAGAATAGATTTTAGTATAAGAACTAGTATAAGCTTATACCCTTCTTCTAGGTAGATAGTAGCTAGTTTAGGCGAGCGATCGACTTACTACCTTCCTTAGGACTATAACTAATTAGCGTACCGGTCAAGTAACTAGTATAGTAACTACTAACCGGGCTAAGGATAATAGAGTAGTCGGTAGACCTATAGTAGCTACCTTAGCCTTTACCTTCTTCTTATATACCTTAATAATATCCTTAAAGTGTTCTAGAAACTAGTTAGTAAACTAGTTAAAAGACTAGTATATATATTAAACTTATACTATATACCTAATCGAGATCGAAGGGAGTCTTACCGGACTTACCCTCCGGGATATCGACGAAGAATCTACTAGAGGTATACTAATCGGTTAGCTAACTAGTTAAACGACTAGACACTTAATTAGTATACCTTCTTATTACTCTTTACGTACTTATAGAGAGCGGTTAGAGTACGCTTATTCTAACTATAGATACTAATAATATAGTAGTTCCTAAACTAGTTAGTAGACTGAATTGCGTACTAGTATAGAGATTAATCTTACGTCTCGTCTTAGCTATCTATATTAGAGTCGAGGTTGCTAATCTCCTCGTACTTTAGGACGTAGTAGACGTACTTAGCCTAGTAAGTATTATAGAGGGTAATCTATATATTAGTTAGTTAACTAGTTAACCGACTAATTTGCGTACTAGTATACTAACTAGTAGGTAGGTTAAGTAGCTACTATTGCTATCTAGAATTAGCTAGTTATTCTTGTCTATTTAATTTGTAGCGGTAGTCTTCTTTAGCTATAGAACTAGTCTACCGACTAGTTAGCGTACTAGTATCCAAGCTAGTATAAATCTCTTACCCCTTAATCGTCTCGTCGTACTCGATTAGGTCGTAGTACTTATAGTAGTACTTAGAGTAGTTATAGAGGTCTATTAATATAGTAGTAGATTAGTAGGGTAATTGGTATAGTAACTAGTATGTTAACTAGTATATATACTTAGATATTAATAGCTACTTAGGACTACTAGGGAGCTATAACCGGTTAGTAAACTATTTAAAAGATTAAGTGCTCTATTAAGAGCTATATTAAGGGGTCTATACCTAGATAGAGAGTAGTTTGTAACTAAGTAGGATTACTAGTCTGCTAAGCTTTCTAATACTCCGCTTAGCTCAGCGCTAGTGCGCCGAGCTTCCGCTACGTGCGCCGAGCTTCCGCTACCCCGCCGGAGCTATCCGCACCTCCGCCGACCTTTAGCGGTAGTGAGGGTGAGCTGTATACTCCACCTAGGGCGCTCTCCCTTACATCTCTGCGCGGTGTAGCAACATCGCTGCTAAGCCTAATCGCATGGAAGACTCGGTTGTCTTTTGGCAGAATGAGATTGGCGTCCAAGGTCATCGCCGACATCTCTCCGACAATGCGACATTATCAGACTGTTCTGACTGTAGTGTCACTTAAGTCTGCGTGAGTGGCGCCAGTGCTGAATTCGCTCTTCCAGAAATACACCGCTGCAATGGATATCCGACAAGCATACATCGAGACTGCAGGCATTGCAGGCTCTGTCAATGCAGACATCCGCGAAGGTATCCCTACGACGTCTGCCTGCGACTGTGACGAGTCGGGAGTCGGCACAGTAGTCCATATGTGCGAAGGCTGCGGTGATGCCTCAAATTTATCAACACGCATCACGCGCATGTAAGACCGATCTGGACGGCTTGTTTGCATTACGTGCTTCCAGCGTTGCAGAGTTACTAGTAATGGCTTGCAGAAGACCGGTGAGACGCTGGCTTAGTACCGCGTTCGCCTATCTTTCGAGCGTAGCTTCCGCAACGAGTGCAAAGATCTCACGTCGATCCGATCTTCCCGAAGCAGCAAAGGATCCTTGACGCCGCTCTCGCTACACTAAGGGCAAGAATCCCGGCGAGCAAGACCAATACGGATTATATCGATGCGTACACCGAGCGGACTGAACACATCCAGCACGAAGTTACGATTTTTGGAGCGAATTCATCCAAGCGCCGCGTGGTCCTAATAATGGCTACTTTCGATGCGGTGTTTCCTACGCCACCGGTGGACACTGTCTTCCGCCACTCAAAAGACAACGTCGAGATCACATCAGTAGCCTGCCAATATACAAAAGGGAAGTCGATTCCTTGCGTTCTTGTGGAGCTTGCGAAGCATCTGCGGATCCAACAGCTATCGGAACAGGACAACAAGGCACTGCTGACAGTCCTTCGGAGCATGACAATTGCACGCATCAAGCTACGTCAAGCAGAAGTATGCGAAGGACGTAGACAAGGCGCGGAAGGAGATGGTGTTAGGCAAGCCGACGCCCAACGAGCATAGCCCATTCGACACTGAAGAATAGTACTTCGTTCCGTGTCGTGTTCAGCCAACCTCTTGGCGCTACATATGGGACAAGAAGACGCGCATCCGTTTTACGGCGTTAGCTAAGAAGATCGCTACGAAGCACGGAAAGCAGCTTCAGTATACAGATAAGGGCGTACTATCGTTCGGCCTACGAGAGGCTATACTAGACGACTTCACATAGGAATAGCGTCGCAGCACTGTGTTAAGAGCGGTTGGAGAGGACAAGTACCATCTGCGACAATAAATAGCATATGGGACACCTATAAGAGTCTCTACGCTGAGCTCATCTATCAACATTGCATTAATGATCCGAAGTATAGCGATACAATGGGTCTGCCGCTAAGTATTTGGAACTACTACTCTCTCCGTCTCAGCGTCGGCCACGGCCTCCATGGCTTCAGTAAATTTCCTAACTGGCCAGCTCGCGCCGTCAGTAGCCTCAATCATGCCCATGTAAGCGGTATGTACCAAGCGCGTGAGGCACGGGCTGGACGATTGTGAGGTGACCAGTATAGTATGAGGTTGGCGCATCTCCATGCTATGCAAACACGAGCCGCTGTATGCGCCGTTAGTATGCCTACGCCAACTGCTGTCTGCGGTTCGTACTAAGCTCGCGACGTATGGACTGGAGACGTCGAACGTGAAGAGCACGGTGGGACATGGCGAATTTCCGTAGCAAGATGAGCGCAATGAGCCGCTGTATGCGCCGTCAGTATGCTCAACCGAACTGTCAGCTCAATCTTCGGATTGTGACAATACGGAAGACAATATGCTTATTGAGACGTGGTACTCCAGTTGCAGCAAACGTGGTATTGATGAGAGCTACTACTCGACGCTCGTGAACATCCTCAAGGTCACTGACAAGGTCTCGCTTGCGTACTACGACTGTAGTATGAGCCTACCTACCAAAGTCATCGGAGAGCTTGCTAGCATACAGGAGCTTCCGGAGGAGGAATGCAACGCTGACGGTTGCGACTTTGCTATCGTACTGTTTGCAAAAGTCAATACGCATGCGAAGCGGAGTGTTTCCGATCGCGCCTTACCGTCGCGAGCTCTGCAGACTTGATTTCTGTTGGTGTATTGCGCCTCCGGTAATTATTCATCCCAACTACTGGGCCTCGCCCGTAGGACGCTTCTCCCCGGGCCTTGTACTAAACCTTCTTTAGGCTCCCCATCATCTTCGTGTTCGGTCTCAGCAGCGGCTTTACTCCTCTTGCTCGCCTTGCCCTTCTTAGTTACCGGTGGGTCAGTATCCGGAGTTCTCGAAGCAGCCTCACCCCTAGCGCTCGCCTTGCGCTGCCTCTTTAATAGTATATCGTCGCTGTCCGGACTCGGAGAAGCTGCCTTGCTCTTCGCGCTCGCGCTCACCTTGCCGCCCATCTTCAACGGTATATCATCGCTGTCCGGACTCGGAGAAGCTGCTTCGTTCCTCCCACTCGGCTTGCCCTGCTTCTTCACTGGCTGGTCGTCGCCATCCGGACTCTGAGAAGCTGCGCGCTTCGCCGCGGCCCCTCTAGTTCTTGCCATAGTGGGCGTCCGAGAGAGTTGAGTATGATCAAGCTGTGAGCTGGAGGAGGAACGATGAACGTAAGTGACAGTGAAGGGAGGAGGTGTCCGTCGTTTGGATAATTGCGGTGTCGATTGACTCACTGGGGCAACTTCGCTTACGTGCGGACAACTCTGGAAAATTTCTTCGCATGTGCGTGGCTGCTGTTTGGGGAACATGCATGTGCATGTGCATGTGGCTTACCGTCGGCTCACTCTCCCATCCGCGTCACCCTGCAACCTTTCACAACTCGGACCATCACACCATACTGCGCAATTCACCAACAGCGCCACCACTGCCATTTCCACAAGCTTGCAGCTATCGTGGAAGGCGTCGGCGAGGCCACCGCTGCCCCTGAGCGCGAAGCGAGTCCTTTGCGGCACACCTCGAACACTGCACACGACGTGCCCCAAAGCAATACCATGTGCGTGTACCTGGGTCTCAACAAGAGCATGCACGAGCCCCACAAGGAAGAAGATGAAGAGAGCCGCAACGAGGCAGAGCATATCGCCAAGATTCTTATCTCTTATGCCAACCTACTGCTGTTGCTGCGCTGCCGTTCGCTCCTGTTCCTCGGTACGCATCACCCCTTCGATGGTCCTCAGCTCGGCCAGAGCGCGTGTACGGCTGCTAACTACATTCTTGCTGGCAGGATGCTCGGAAAACCCAGGCTATGTCGAGTGGGCCAACGAAGCCGTGCGCATGGCCGAGCTAGGCATGAGCACCGCCGAAAACCCCACCGAAGCCGATTACAAGCTACTGGAGGATTGCAAGCAGGTGTTGAGGCAAGTCGAGGAGGACTTCGCAGAGCGCGGCGGATACGAGGAGGAGGACGTCGAAGAGGGTGCAGATATTGCGGGCGAGACGGTCGGAGGGGAGGTGGAGGAGGAGCGCCCGAGAGAGATAACTAGGCGTGTCGACTCGGCGTCCGATGTTGTGTAGGAGTTTGATAAGGAGACGGGCAGCTAGTAGGATATTGGCGATGTAAGCGAGGTTATAGACACGGACTGGGACCTTGGGCCTTATCTACCGCCGTCCGATTGTTTAATAATTACCTCGATTGTTAAGGCTTACTAGTTGGCATTAAACGTTATCTTAATTAGTAGATTCTATTTACTAGACAATTAGTAATAATAAGCTTTATAAGAATTTATTAGATAATCTATCTAGATTACCTTATAAGAGTATTATAGTAGAAACTTAGTAATTAAGTAGTATACTAGTACCTCTACCAAGTCCTATACCTTCTTATATAAATATCTAAATAGTTCAAATTAAGTACACATAACTATAAGATATAAAATCTATTTATAGCTATTAGGTCTACGTATAGCGCCTCTATAGGAAGAGCAATTCGAGCCTTCTATTATTTAATACGTAGTAGTGCTAGTGCACGGCCCCCTCGAGCTTTTAAACCGGTAAGGGTATAGAGTAATATCGTAGCGCTAAGGTCTCTACTCCGCGCCTATCTAGTTAATAGATATATGGACAATATATGTTTGCCTACTATATTGGACTTTGCACGACATTTCATCTACACTAACAACGACCCCGCATTCTGGCGACGCCATCCACAGCGCGTTTTCTTCACAAAGCTTTCCCGAGCCAATAGGACACTAGGAATTCTGAAACGTGCCAAGGGAAAGCTGGAGGAGCATACAGTGGGCCTTTGCGGTATGGTAGTGTAAGAAAGCCCCAATAAGCCGTGACGAGGCGCCCCTGTCGTACACCTATATCGGGCTTCCAACGAAAGCTGCGTGCTGGGCAAATCACCCCGTACATCAGTTGGCCCGCCACCCTACCCTTCACTCACATGTCCACCAAATGCACAAGGCCCAAGATGTCAGCATCGCGCCTTTACTCAGAGCTACAACTTGGGTATTGGCAGATCCGCATCTTGACGATCAAACCAGGAGCTTCCGGGAAGACTATACGCACGACTTTGCGTATTGGCGACTTGCTTGATGGTCCAGAGGTGCGACTTGCTGGGGATGGCACGCCTATCCGATATCGAGCCTTATCATACTGTTGGGGAAACAGTGAAGAGCCTACATATGACATTGTTTGCAACGGCATGAAACATCAAGTTAGCAAAGCCAATTTTGGTGCTCTGCGTAGCCAAAGGAGATGCTCCGAAGATGTGTATCTCTGGATCGATGCCCTTTGCATCAATCAACACGATGTTGAAGAAAAATCTGTACAGGTCCCTCGAATGGTTTCTGTGTATGCCAAAGCCGAAGAGGTCATTGTTTGGTTGGGAGAAGGTGACTCTCAGATTCGAGACGTAATTTTTCGTCTTGATCATGAACCCAACGACGCAACAAAGCAGCAAATCGAGGCACTTTTTGAAGCGTGCGGCGAAGAAGTACAGGAGCTACTTGCTGGAGATGATGTGACTCCTGGCAGATCAGACGCTCTCGTTCATGGCATGCAAAATCTTCTCGGCCTTCCGTGGTTTGGACGAGTCTGGACTAAACAAGAGCTCTGGGCGGCACGCAAAGTGCGACTGTACTATCAAAACGCGTCGTGCGATTGGCAGCATTTCAATGTGGATACTTTCAAGCGCTTGATCAAATCGTCACTGCAAGAAGTGGGTAGCGGTCTTCAGATAGAAGATGCTTTACAGCGTTTACGGCAAACTCTGGAAAGGCACCAGCGGGCCGATGTGACGATGCTCGCAAGGATACACGCTGACGACATACCCAATCCGTACCTACAGGAAAACCAAGAATTGGACATAGTAAATGTAATTCGCCGCAGCCATGGAAGCCAATGCTCGGACAAGAGAGATCACGTGTACGGCTTGATGGGAATGTCCACAATCAACCGATGGAGCTACTGCGACGATGATGGCAAGAGAGAAAGCCTCGCCGTGAGCTATCTATGTCAGCAGGAACCTGCTGATACGTTCGAGGATTTGGCCCGATACATCATTGGTAGAGATGAGAATCTCTCGATATTGTTTCTCCAAGGTGCGTTCGACGAGCGACAGCCGATTGCGGACTTCGCTACACGTCCTCTTCCATCTTGGGTCCCAGATTGGAGACATCAATACGGATCGTTGGCATGGTTGACAACCAGGGTTGCTGCCCCCTTGAGCACCCAAACCCCAAGGCGCTTACAGAGTCTGCCAATATCGACGCCGTGTTTCACCTCGAACCCAAAGTTTCCCCTACTTTTGTGTGGGTACAAATTCGGAACGGTCGAGGATGAGAGACTGTTACCAGGCGGATCATGGAGCGATGCCGCGCAAAGGTTCTCAGATCAGCATCTTGATGCTCAAACTAATCACATGAAACCTGGGCTTCTTTCAATCGATCTCTCGCAAATCAAGACCCCTACCACGACACCATTGACGGACTCGCCAGGTCATGGAAGAAGCGAACCTTGTTGTCTACCTCCGATACGGACGGTGTGGATTGCGCCTAAGAATGCCGAGGCTGGAGACATAGCGATAGCTGTCCATGGAGCCTATGCACCCCTGCTGGTGAGATGTGTTACGAAGGAAGCTTGTTCTCCACAGTACTCAATGGTCGGCCCCATCGTACTCCCTGATTCGGCCTTTCCGCTTGTGATCAGCAGAACCGGGTCAGTTGATGACCACCTACGGTCATCTTGTGATTTCACTACAGGCAAAGCCGTTACGGACCATCTCCGGAAATTGCTCGAAGGCGTGGAAAGTAACCTTGAAGAATTTTCTATCTCTTAAGCGTACTAGTATTAATATCTTATTAGCAGTATTGCCTCGAAGGCGGTCTACTCCGTTGTTTACTTCGTTCTAGCTTAGACTTCTAAAGGACAAACATCTATCTCACTTTGCTTAAGGAACCTATTTATAGGTTCGAGGTAGCTAGTAGCTAGGACTACTCTAAAAGGCTACTACGCCCGATCTACGCTCTAACTATAATAGTACAAATATATCGAGTGGATAGATTTAAAATAGTAAGGAAATTTAGTAGGAAGGTTAGCCGAGCAAGTCGATAGGTTTGAAAAATAAGAGTTAATAGATTTAATATTACTATACTTAAAATACTATAGAATCTTTATAGTTATAAGAATATATATATATATAAGTAATTTAGTATAAAGAGTAAGGTATAAAGTATAGTATTTATTATAGGAAAGTAGCTATTATAAAGTAGTTTGTATTAATATTTAAGTAGAGAAGATATACCTAATACGCGTCTATACCTATAAGTTAAGTATAATTTATATAATACTACTACCCTAGTATAATATAAGCTAAAGATAATACCTATAGATATAGATATAGATATATATAAGTAGGTATTCTAGTAATTACCTAAGTATTATATAATTATATATAAGGTATATATATTTAGAGTTATACTAGTATATATCTAGACGTATTTACGCTAGTACTACCTATAGATTCTAGTAGGTATATAATAAGATATTACTAAGATATATTATAGTTAGAGAGTATTATATATTCTATTAAGTAAGTATAGTATCTAAAGCTAGAAGAAGTATCTATTCTAGAATTACTAGTATACTAGAATAGAATATAGTATATAGCTATAGAGAATACTAGTATAAAATATATATATATATATTAAGCTAAGATATTTAGTATCTAGAAGTATTATAAGAAGATATATAGGTAGGAGAACTAGTAGAAGTATAGTGGTAATTTAAGAGCTACTCTAATATATATAGTAAATAAGATATAGTAGAAGGAATAGATATACTAATAGTTTTTTAAGATAGATAAATAGTAGTAGTATTTCCTAGTAAGTATATAAGAAGAAGTATAGATAAGTAGCTAGTAATAAGATACTAACTAGTAGGCTAAAAGAATATTAGCTAAACGAATAGTAGTAATCTAGTAGACTAAAGTAAGGTAGAAGATTAATAGTAGTATATATAGATATATTATAGATTTATAGTTAAATTTTACCTAGTAGATATAATATTTAGCTAGATTCTAGTAGAAGCGTTTATTAGCTATAATCTACCTAGAACTAATAGGTAAGAAAGATAATAGAAGTAGTAATAGTAGTACTAATAGTAGTAGTACTAGTATTATAGTATATAGGCCTATACTATCTAGCTATATTTAAGAGAATAGCTTGTTTATATAGATAGTTATACTCTTATAATATAGTAAGTAGACTGTAATACTATATTATAATATAGTTTATATACTTATCTACTCTTCTTATTAACGTACTACTTCTTCGTTAGGTAGCTATCTATTCTAAATACCTTATTATATATAGCTCTAGATATTTAAGATATCGTATATAGAATACATTATACCTACCTATAGATTTAGTCCTAGGAGCTTAATATTTAGAGGCCTAATATTTAAGATAGAGTAAGCTAATATATGTATAAGATAGCTATTTAAGTATATTATAAAGTATAGAGATCTATTCTAGCCTAGTTTTATAGAGATTATACTATTTAGAATTACTAAAAGTAGTTATAGTTATTAGTAGAAGGGAGTATAGTAGTAGGTATAGTAAATTTTAAAGTTCGCGCTCTAGTAGTCTACCTAGAGGCCGCCTATAGATAAGTATTAGGTACCTAGGTATCAAAGCTAGACGAGGCAATATTAGTTATAGAAATAAAAGCAACCTAAGAGGAGGATAATTACTAACTAGAGTATAATATATTAAGAAGAGAGTAAAGGTTTTAAGGAGCAATATATAGAGACGCGTACGTTTATATAATAACATTGTATAGTAAGTATTGTATATATATACGTACGTCCCTATTATAATAGTTAGCGCTATAGAGTTATTCGACTATATCGAAGAGTAGTAGATTGTTATATACAAAGTATATTAATATATAGTATAGCTGGATTAGGTCTATAGCTATTTAACCGGTTAGTACTACTATATATCTATAAAAGAAGGTAACAAGATTAGTAACGAGGTCGTAGCGTAGCTAGAAGTCGCGTATACCTATACTAATTTTAGTATTCTAGATATAGTATTTAGGCCTATTATCGAGATTCTATTATATACTAATAGGTTAAAGTATATTTAAGACCTAAGGTAGTATTTATATATATACCGCGATCGGAAAGCTCTATAAAACTATTAGTAGACATACTATAATTAGTTAATCTAAAGTAGACGAGGTAGGTTAGACTACGCCCGAAAGAGAGCTATAGAGAGAAGGTTTTAGATAGGCGCTAAAGAGGTAGAGTACTAGTAGTTTTTCGTATAGAGCGTATATTTGTAGTATTTCGAGGTACGTTAAACTATAGAAGTCGCCGCTAAATAGGCCTATCTATATACTAAGTATAGTACTATATAGAGAATATAGAAGCGAGCTATTAATTATATAGAGGCTAGCGAGTAATAGAAGTAGAATACTATCTAACCTAGTAATACTACTAAGACGACGTTATAGATTCGTTAGACCGGATAGGATTAGTATTTAAAGGAATATAATCGTAGTAATTTATTAGAGGTTATTACTAAACCTAAAGATAGTAATAGGAAGGAAGACTATAAGGAAGAGAAGAGTAAAGAGAAGTAGTACCGGATAATCGATAGAGTAGTATAGTAGACTATAGGTAAGTTAGCTACTATTAGCTAGTTTACTATAGAGTAGAGCGGCGTTATATTACGATTAGAAGTAGTCTATAGCAAGGTCGATTAGTAGCGGTTTACCCTATTATAGCTATATTAGGACGTAGTATCTATCGAGTATTATTATTGCCTATAGTAGTAGATATTAATGTTTTTTATTTATACCTAACGTACGTATAATTAGTATAGCCTAGTATATTGGTTTAATCGCTAGTAGAAGGCTACGTACAAGGTAATAATCGAAGTAGTTAGTAAGGAGGTACGTTATATAAGGGAAGAAGCTAAGAAGGAAGAGAGTAGTAAGAGTAAGAATAGTAGTAATAGTAAGGATAAGAGTAATACCTAGTATAACCTATAACGTTCTAGCTAGGAGAATAAGGTACTACGGTTCTAGTTACGAGCTATCTATTACGTATATTTAGCATTTTGTATTAAGTTAATAAACTAGACTATCTATAATAAGGAATACGATATAGCTATAGTATATAGGATAGTAGTATTAGAAGTATACGCCTAATACGGATTCCGCGATCCTAAAGTATACCTCTCTATTTTGTCGTCTATTATTAAAGTAGCCCGATTTATAATTATCTAGTAGGCTAAAGAGGTCGCCCGGCCTACCGAAGAGGATAAGTAGTATAGCCTATATTCGAGCTCTATATATTTCGATCGCAATCGTAATAGTAAGTATAATAGTAATAACTAGAGTCCGGTTTATAGCCGGCGCTACTATCCCTCTAGTTTAGCTATCTAGCCTACTACTAGTTTTAGTTAGGTCTAGTAGATAGTCCGCTAGTTTATAGCCTATAGTATAGCTAGCTCTATCTAGTAGTTATTAGATTTACGTACGTATAGGTTAAAGATCTATTATAATACGATAGCTATTAGGTACGTTAATTAGAAAGATAAGTATATATTAGAGTATAAGAATATCGCGTTTACTATAGACGTATTCTGCGGAATAGTATATTAATTAGTTAAGGATAGCTAGCGAGTATTATTTAAGGATATATTATTCTATACCTACTATAAAGATTTACCTACTATTCTATAGAAGGTATTATATAACGATTCTAGTAATCGCGAGTTAGAGTAGAGTTAGATTTAGGATTAACGTTCCCGATTACTAATAGATAGACGCGAGTAGTTATACAAGTAGATCTAAGAGCGCGAGGATTTATAGAATTAGTTTATCTATAGTAAGAGTAAGGAAGAATATTATTATAAACGTATATACGACTAGATATAATAGGTAGCCTAATTCTAGGAGTTATTATTAGTATTAATATATATTACTAGAGAGTAACCTACGCGTAGTACTAAGATATTAAGTTACTATTATCGTAATACTACTACGGGTAGTTACTATAACGTATATATTAAGAATAGGTAGATTATATTTATTACTAAGTACTATAAAGGAGTCTAGATTACTAGTAATATTAAGATTATCTATTAATATTTACTCTACGAAGTAGGCGAGTTAGTAGTATAGTATTTATAGTTAGCGTTACTATTTATTAAGCGGATCGAGGCGTTAGTATAGTAGTAGTCTACATAGTTAGATTATATATAGCCGGCCGATCCTAATAGTAGTAAGTAGATAATAGACTATATAAAGCAAATATTATAGTAGATTAGTACTAAAGTATTAGAGTAGTCTATTAGTATCGCTATGTACTAGGAGATCGCTATTACTATTAGCTAGTAGTAGTCTATCCTATAAAATAGGCTTAGGGTTAGAGCATTTCTTAGAGGTAGAGTATCTAAATTTATATAGGATTATAGAGGAGATTAAGCTCTTTAATTTGGCCTACTACATTATCTCGTAGCTATAATACTTATACTAATATATCCGTCGGAAGATAGTAAGATTTGGACTCCAAAATTCTTTAAAGCGGAGAGCGTTATAACTCAATACTATATCCGGCCTAGCGCGCTTGAGCGTTACAACTCGACGCCGAATCTAGCCCTTACCTCCGGCCTATACTACGAAGACAAGGAGCACGAGATAAAGAAACTATACTAGCGCTACGTATTAGTTAGGTTATTATCTATTGCGAGAGGAGGACGACGCGAACATATAGAAAGATATAGCGCATTCTTTAAAGTAGAGAGCGTTATAACTTAATGCTATATCCGGCCTAGCGCGCTTAAGCGTTACAACTCGACGCCGAATCTAGCCCTTACCTCCGGCCTATACCGCGAAGATAAGGAGTACGAGATAAAGAAACTATACTAGCGCTACGTATAGGTTAGGTTATTATCTATTACGAGAGGAGGACGACGCGAACATATAGAAAGATATAGCGTATACGAATCTATATATAGTCGAGGTAGTCCTACTATAGGCCTATTAAGTCGATAAGCAAGGCGGACGGGCCGGAGATATAGAAGGAGGAGCGTATATAGCTTCTAGTACTCGGTCCGGATACGACCTTCTATAAACGCTAAAATTTGCTAGCACTTCGATAATACTAAGAAGCCTATCGATAGCGTCGCTCGCTAAGAAGCCTATAGATAGCGGCGCTTGCTAAGAAGCCTATAGATAGCGGCGCTTGCTAAGAAGCCTATAGATAGCGACGCTCGCTAAGAAGCCTATCGATAGAGGCGAAAGAAGCCTATAGATAGCGACGCTTGCTAAGAAGCCTATTGATAGTAGCGAAAGAAGCCTATAGATAGCGGCGCTCGCTAAGAAGCCTATAGACGGCGGCGCTTACTAAGAAGCCTATAGATAGCGGCGCTCGCTAAGAAGCCTATAGACGGCGGCGCTCGCTAAGAAGCCTATAGATAGCGGCGCTCGCTAAGAAGCCTATTAATAGCGGCGCTCGCTAAGAAGCCTATCGATAGCGGCGCTCGCTAAGAAGCC
>JAVFHQ010000112.1:0-22277 GCA_035135055.1 Oleoguttula mirabilis | reverse complement strand
GGGGTGGGGGTGGGAGGGGGGAGGGGGGGGAAGGGTCGCGAATGGGTACTGCGGCCGATACGGGGGGGTATCTCGTACCATACCATATCATACATACTTCTCATTATCCTGTCCCTGATACTGTTTCGCCCGTCGCTCGCTGCTCGCCGCTCGCTGCTCGCTGCGCGCTGCGCGCGCGGCCTCGACCCAAAGACCCTTATTCGGCCAAACGACCAAGGATTGTCCTACCTATACGCGCCGCGCCGCGCGCGGCCATCTCTCCAGAGAGCCACATCTTGCGTGCCCGGGACGGCAGAGAAAAACAAAACCATCATGCTACACGGGAGCTGCACCGGCATCCAGATCAAACACCGGCCGCGCGTACCGCCACTCGTCGAACTCCACCTCCCCCGGCATGGCCGTGCCGTCGCTGAGCCGCAGTCGCGGGAAGTGGTCGGAGGCCCAGACGTACTTGTACCCTGCGCGCGGCGAGTCGCCGTAGCTGCGTGGGTAGTGGATCTGTTGCTCGGTCCGCCCGCCATTGTTGTTGTTGTTGTTGGGGTTGGGTGGTGGTGAGGGGGAGGATGAGGAGGCGCTGTAGGGCGCGATGCCGAGGAACCAGCGCGTGTAGTCTAGGGCGGTGGACGTTGCCCAGGAGAAGAGGCTGCTGCTGCTGGTTGTCGTCGGTGTCGCACTCGGTTCGGCAGCCGCGCTCGTGGTGGGCGTGCTGCTGGTCTCCTTCTCCGGTGGCGTCATGGGGTCGCGGACCTCGCACGCCTCCCGCACCCTAGCAGCCAGGTCCTCATTGACGAGCACTAGCGCGCCGGAATGCCAGCCGGCGGCCGTGACGCTCAGAGCGAAGTACGCGCCGAGCCCATCATCATTCTCCTCGCCACTTGCGACACCGAACTTGCCCTCCCAGTCCCGTCCTTGCTGCTCAACCCACTCGCTCACCTCCCCCTGACACCGCACATCCGGACTGCCCAACGCGTCCCTCATGCGCGCCGCCGCCTCCGCGGGATCGCCCCCCCCGGCCGTGATGAACTTGATCCAGTCGCGTTTCTGCTCCTCGAACCACACGCGCCGGCCCTCGCTGTACGCATGCGGCACTAGCCGCCCATCCCCGCCGATCCCCTGGTACCGGATCCCGCGCAGCCGGCCTTCCGGGTCGGCGTCCCCGCCTAGGCCTAGGCAGCCGCAGCCTTGGGGTTCGGTGCCGTAGGAGGTGATGGAGCCGGAGGAGTGCAGGGCGTGGAAGTGGTAGTCGCCGAAGGCGAGGCTGATTACGCCGTGGTGTTGGAGGGCGGGGATGCGGGTGAAGAGGGGATGTTGGGTAGGTCGGTTGAGCAGGAGGTCCATGAGACGGTCCTGGTTGCTGGTCAGGACCTCGCCGGCTTTGGTGAAGATGGCGAAGGACTGGAAGGAGCCTTGGACGTCGGTGGCGAACGCGCTGCCCGCGGGTTGGTTTGCGGTGACTGCGTCGGCTGCTGCTTCTGCTGGCGATTGTGGGTTTCCAACGGTGACCTCGACGGGCTCGCCGATGCGCTGCTGGTTGCGGTCCCAGAAGATCTGCGCAGCGAAGACTCTGCCGATGTCTGTGTTAAAGAGGACCACGTGTTCGAGGAGAATGAAGCCCTTCACTTCGCCCACAGTCTCCGCCAGCGATGCATCGTAGGCGTCTCCCGCCGTCTCTCTGCCACGCTTACTACCTTTCGTATGTCTGAAGCCTGTCTTGGGCCCCACAGCACTCAGCAGCACGAGTGCAGTATCCTCAATCTCCGTCTCATCGACTTCGCGCTGCAGCGGGTCCCAGAGCACAATGCCCGTGCCTTCAATCAGTGCTGCACTCTTGTTCCAGCCCGCCACTACTTTGTGCACCGTCCCTCTGCTGCCCGTACCTTGGCCCGCTTCCTTGGTTTCATGATGGAGAAACTTGACATGTAGCGCCGCAAGCTCGATGCTCTGCCAGCTCCATATCCTACCCGAGTCTGACAATCCCAGCACGTGCGACCTGCCGGACGAGAACTGGCGGATCGCTGTGCTGGCGTCATGTCGCTCACGCGGCGGTACAAAGCCTGGTGGGTAGCGCAACGCAGTTGGCTGCGTCATGGCGGCCTGCCTGAACGGCGGGCGCTGAAAAATGTGCAAGCCGTCCAGCACCCCGACCGTATACAGCGCACCCTTGGCCGTGAGCAGCGACGTCGACCAGCCTCCACACTGCACGTCCGACACGATGCCCAGCCCCTCCGTCGCCTGCATCTCCGCCGGCCAGCTGATGTGTTGCCTTCTCCGAGCGTGCCGCATGCGCCCTCTCGGCCCGCTCGGCGTGTCGTACGAGTGGCCCAGGCATGCTTTCTCGTTGTTGCCCCACGTGTAGATGCGGCTTTGCGTGCGCAGGCGCTTGTACAGCTTCTGCCAGCGCACGCCGTCGGTCTGCACGACCGGCTGGTTGGGCACGCGGAAGGTGGTGCGCACGAGCGTGGACCAGTATTGCGAGTCGTTGGTGAAGGAGGGACTGTGGAGGGCGGCGCAGGAGGAGGTCAGGCTGAGGAAGCTGGCGGCGTCGAGGTAGGGGAAGATGAGGAGGAGGATGTCGACGGGCAGGTCGAGGAGGTTCGTTGGGTTGGCCATCTTGTTGGCTGTGTGATGCTACGTGATGTGTACCAGCATCAACATCAACCGGGGAGTCGAAGATGATATGGTGATGTGCTTTGCTCGATGCAGTAGTCCATGTCCATGCGAGGAAGAGGGATGTTTAAGGTACACACCAAACGGTCCCCGCCTACGTCACCGGCATGCTCAAACCAACCCCATGTCATGAGCCTTCGCTCTCGCCTAGGCCTATGAGTCGAAGCCTATGCGAGTACAGCCGCAGAACGACCATACCATGTTCTCCCGCCCGAAGGTCATGGAGAAGTTGCGGAGATGGAATATTGGTGAACGAAGCTCATCGCCTGGTTCCTCTCCTCTAATGAAACGCGCACGAGAATACGCAGATGAACGCCCGACACATATGCAACCCATGCGAGCTGCTTTGTACCGCGATGGAGCGCCATGGTGAACCTGACGCCTGTTGAGGACGAGATTGCGGTGGCTCTGCGGCCATGGACTGCGATGCCATACTACCACTAAGCCATTACAACGGGCTGCACATTGGGTGGTGAGAGGCCTTAGGCGGTATCGGCGTCCACAAGCTCTTTGTTCCCGCACTTCCGTGACTGCCTGCTGTTCCCAGCACCCACCATCCTCCACATGGCTTCCTCCTCTCCCGCGGTGGTGCTGCTCAAGCCAGCCAGCCTTCAACACTACCTTCCTTAGCTAGAATCGCCTTTGGTGCGCAGGGCCTTGTACTCGCACCCGCCCTCTCTGCACGGCTTCTCGCACTGGAAGAGCTTAAAGGATTGCGCGAGAGCTGCAAGGCTGCCTCTAGTCCTTGCCGTGCCAAACCTGGTCAGGCGGGTCCCTCGTCCCGCTGCTGTCGGTGTTGTAGCTCGCATCGACCACTTCGGGATCCACCTGGACAAGGCTGACGTCTGGCCATTCCGATGCGTGCTCCACCGCCCACATCCCAGATTCCGATACTCGAATCTGCAGGGTCGCATGTTGCGCCGTGTTGGGAGCATCACCCTGCTTCGGAGACGTGTGGAGTGAGACTGTCGGCGTCGGGATTGCCGGGGGTTTCGCCCCAACCCTGGGAGATGTGATCAGCTACCGAGAGACACATATCGGCAGGAAGAAAGGCGACGGACGTCCTCTCCTGTGACTTCTGCTCCTGGGACAGGCCGCCTCGACTCGAACGCTGTCTGCACTGCACCCCACTCCAGCGCTACGCGGAGCTTTTTCTCCAGCTCTTGATACCTTGCCAATGGAAGGTTATCCGCCAAGTGCGCGGTCATTTTGACCTCACCCCCTCCACGGCTGTAATCGTCGGCGGTGGGTGCGTGATAAACGCCCTGTCTGCGGGTGGTTGTGTGCATCCTGGAGAGGACGGGTAGTGCAGTGAGCAGAGGGCGCGACGCGACATGTTGAGTGCTGCGGGTAGTTGTGATGCATACAGCCATACGGTGCGCAATGCTGCGGTGGAGCGGCATCGTTGCGTCGTGTTGGTTGAAGTGGCAGGATGTCGGAGGTGAATGTTCGAACGCGACGAATAGGGGAAGGTATATTTGGAAAAAGGACGAGATTTTGTGAATGGCTGTTGATCAGTCACACCCTGATACTCACTGCAGCATGTGCGTGGCACGTGCGCATCGGTAGCGTGCAGCCCTTGGACCCTTGCAAACGCCACACTCACATGCGACTCATCTTTTGTCCTTGTCAACTTGCGGAGATGTTCTTCATCCCTCACTCGGTCACTGGTGTACAAAGTCAAAAGCTCAGGAGACAATTGTAGCGTGTTACTTTCTACAGCCCTGTGTGGCGAACGCTGAGAAGAGCAAGAATGCTTTTGAATCATTAGGTTCAGGGGGATGCCGCGCAACGCAACGCTAAGGAATGGGAGTGAGTTCTGCATGCTGGTGCATACTCATAGAACGGCCACAAACCATGGTATAGGACCTCCCTTTCGCAGCTGTCGGGCATTTCGCTCGAACCCTGTCTAAGTGTGCCTGTCTTCTTCACCCACCAGATAATCCTTCACCTTAATATGCGTGGTCCGCCCCGTCGCTCGCACGCAGCCAAGTGCCTTCATTTCGTCGGCGAAGTCCGTTACGAAGCCCGCAACGCCGACGTGTTCAACGTCATTGGCATGGTATTTCGAGTTAGAGCTCCAGCCTTCCACCACTATCTCTCATCATCAGCTTCCGCAGTGTCGACTTCGGCGGCGAGCACTCGTATGCCTCTTTGATAATATCAATGTCCGGATACACGTATCTGACGCGTTTGTAGAGCTCACGCATCGCCGCGTTCTGCAGCCGTGGAAGCATGTACTGCTCTCCGAATGCCCAGAGCCGCACAACCAAGCGCATCTCTTCTTGTACCCACTCATCATCATCTTCTATGTCCTCTTCCTCCGCTGCCTCCACCAGATCGTTCAGTGGCAAGCTATACTGGAACAGCCATGCCACGAACGCCTGCACTACCTCCTCGCGCACGCCGGGGAAGCGCAATGTGCGGTCTTGGGATTCCTTGAAGCCCCCACCGAGAGCTTTACCGAACCATGGCGAAGCGTTGATGAGAAGTGCGCGCTGAACTTTGTACGTCTCTTGGCCTTCACCGGCCACGATAGTGATCATGCCATCGTCCTTGAGTGTCCTGTGACCGGTCAGCGTGTAGTCAATACATTCGAGAGGGCGCACCGTACCCCAGCAGCTGACTGAACGTCTGAGGAGCCATTGTTGGCTTGCAGATGATGGGTGAGCGGGTCGTGATAAGAAGGCTCCGGCTGCTTGGTATTTGATCGCTTGATGAAGTCGCGCGACAGTTTGGCCTATTGGTAGTTCGCTCGTGCCAGTTGCTCAAGCATTGTGGCCAGAACAAGTCAGGTGGTGGCGGAAGTGCAACTTTGATGCGCACAGATCACGAGCTGATGAATGGCATGTGAAAGAACCGCCCAATGCCGAGACTTTCTCCATCAACAACATCATGGCTGCATCCGGGGTTCTAAGGGCATCCCTGTTGGTCGGCTCTGCGTCGTGTTCAATATTGAGTTAAATGCAGCGATCAGGTAGGTTCAAACAGCGGCCTTGCGACAGAAGATCGAACAGTGTCAAGCGTACGAACGTACGAACGACCCATCAGTACCATATGGCTCCTTCCTTACCAAGAGATCACTAGCGCCTAGAAAGCCATAGCGGCCGAGCGAACGGAGCGGAAACCTAAGACCGAGGCGGATTTAGAGGCGGTTGCTACAGTAGACGTAGGTATAGAGTAAGCTTCCATAAGGCTTACCTCGTGTTCATAGTCAAGGCCTCCAATTACGGCTCCCATCTCAGTTCCATGATTGACAGTCTCGATCCCTCCGGCTGCGTGGTGCCGCAAAAGCGAAACCGACCGTCGGCGTCAGCGAACAACTTCCGCCATTCCTCATCTCGCGCTCCTTTGCATCGTACAGGTGCTGCATGACCACGTCAAAGCGTCTGCATCGCATATCAGCGTTCGTATCCTCATGTTGGTCACCATCGTCTGAGGCACTAACCTTGCACCCCTTTCATTAATATTTGGTATCGTACCTATCGGCGGCAGGATGGCATCCATAACCATCATTTTGGCGCCGGACTTCAACGCCGGGATCAGAGCACGCAGGATCCGTAGATAATACTTGTCAGGCCAGTCATGCTACAAAAGATTGGTCCGAAGCGTCAGTACACGCCTACGATGGCAACTCTGCTCGAACCATCTCTTACCAGAATCCAGCGGAACAGATAGACGTCCGCACCCTCAACCGGCTGAGGCGCGAGAAAGTCATGGGCCAAGAACGTCACGCTCTGCCCTTCACGTTGTTCGGCTTGGGCGATGATGTCAGGAACATCTTGTGCGATCACCTGCAGCTGGGGAAATCTCTCGGTGAGTGCAAACGCAGTGTCGCCTGTTGAGCCTCCCATATCGACAACCCTAGCAGTCTCGCCGAGCTTGGCCCACGGGAACCCGTCAATTACATGCCGCAGACTAAGTTCATCACCCGTAGCAAATGACCGCATGGCGCCCGCGAATTGACGTCCATGTTCGGGGTCCTTGGCCAATACATCCCAGAAACCGGCACCGTGCACTAGAGCGTAGCCCGTTTTCGCAGGTTCTTCCGCGCCAGGCCATTTGGTCAATGCGTCGACTGCCCGATAGCTACTAGGCACGACGTCCCGCAGCACGAAAGCTATCCAGTCGCGGAGGCCTTGATCTTCTGCCGTGACCCGTGAAGTCGCCGAATGTGAAAGGTAGCCGGGCCGTTTTTCGGCGAAGATGCGGTTCGTGATTGCGAGACGGAGCACACGCCTGAGAGCCGACTCGTCCAAACCTGTGGCCGCTGCCAACTCGGCGTAGCTTACCTCGCCATCGGGACAAGTGCGAATCTCCGATTAGGTATTTTGAATGTAAAACAAACACCAGCCCAGATGTGCCCAGATGTAGGCACGAGAAAGTGTGGTGGAGACGTACTGTTCATCAGTCCTATGTAATCCCATCCGTATTCGGAAAACCGCCGGCGAGTACAGTCTCACCGTGGCCAGAAACGGGGGTAGAGCGGAAACCTCAATACAAACCTTGCAGACTCGACCTATTGGTATCTCGCCGCACCGGTAACGCCGTACAGTCACGTACCACAACACCAATGACAAGCATACCTCCTTCGTACTCTTCAAAAGATCCCCCACCCCCTCTTTCGCCTCCCACCCACCATATCCTCCGTCTGCGTCCCCCGACTCGAACTCCTCTTCTCCCTCATCTCCAACTGCCTCAACCCCTCCATCTCCTTCAGCACCCGCTCCAACAACTCCTTCCGCCTCACCACATCCAAATGCCGCCGGATCTTCGGGTCCTCCCTCGCGAACCGCTCAACCGTACTCTCATCCAACTCTCGGAACTCCCGTTCCAGCTTGCGCGGGAACTGGTAGTAGAACTTGCTCAGCAGCTCCGCATCCAGGAACAAATCGGCGGTCGATGTAAGCTTGTCGGCCACAGCATCAAGGAACACCTCGGGGCAGTAGTACTTATTCGCCGGGTTGGCACATTGTCTGCTCTTGATCGCGGCGAGGCGCATACGGAGGTTGTCGTTTCGGTCCCTTAAGAACAGCGCTTCCCGTCCCTTCTGCAGTAAGGCAGCACTGAACCCGCCTGCACCACCAACACCATCTCCTTCCAGCACCACTTCGCCTTTGCGTACGCGGTCGATGAAGGATACAACATCCTTCGCCTTCCTCCTGCCGCCGAGCTGGTCTTCGAGTGCTTTGTTTGCTGACTCGCAGTGCTTGAGCTCGTCTTGCAGGACCGAAGTGATGTTGACGCGGCCGCGCTTCCATTCGTCGGGGGACACCTCGACACGGTATTTGTACGGTTTCACGCAGATCTCGAGTTCGTCCGAGGTGTCGTAGCTCAGGTCTTGGAGAATGCTCTCCGAAGCTTGCGAGATGGCTTGGACTGCGAATGGATGTGCAGAGAATGTCGAGCCTTGCACCAGACTCCGCACGCTATCCTGCAACGCTTGTGCCGTAATGGTTGTTGCCAATCGTCCAATGCCCAGCTTCGTCAGGGTTGACGTGCTTGCATCTAGCTTCAAATGCCACAGCGGGTTCTCCGGGTCTGCCTTTGGCAGGCTCTCCAAAGGCTCCGTCACGCCTTCCGATAGTTGATCAACAGGACGTAGACTTTCGACCGGCCGGTTCCAGTAACGCTGAGCGAGCAGATTCAGCACTTGCTGATCGAGCTCTCCTTTGACAATCTCGCGCACTTCTTTGCGGCCGAAGGTCTCGGAGAAGCCTTTGAAGGCGTGCTTGAAAGCATCCAGGCTTTCAGCGAGGTAGCTCTCCGCGCTGAGCGGGCGCTCGTTGTACTGCACCTTGAACTCATACGTCGCTTCGGCGAGCTCGTGGTGGATGGCTTCGCTTGTAGTCGCTAGAGATGCACTCATCGTCGACTCCAGGACGTGCATCAGCTTCTTGCGTAAGCTCGGCGTTCCAGTTGTGACCTCGCTGCCCAGGCCAAACGTGTCTGGATGCGCGTTGAAGTAGGCCGACTCGTTTTTCGTAATAGCGCTCGTGATATTTGCGGAGCCGCGGGAGAAGAGCGATTTGGTGTCTCGCGGCACTTTGCACACGACACCTACATAGCCCAGACGGAGCGGGTAGTTCTTGTCGGTCAGCATCTGCGCGCCTCGCACCGGATCAACCAGGTCCATCTTCGTGATCACCCCAATAGTGCGCTCGCCTCGTGGATCCACCCTCCGTGAGGCGCGCAGGGCGGTCGAGTTGGCAAGATCCACATCCGCAGCCGAGATGGCGAGGATAACGTTAGGCGGCTGGATGTACTTGTCGCACAGCGCCTGAATCTTTGTCTTCAGCTCGGTGGGCTGGTCGAAGGCTTCCACCTGGATGTACCCTGGCAGGTCGATCAAGCTCAGATCCGGCACATTCGGCGAATATATCCTCAACTGGATGGGATCATCCGAAACGCAGTCGGCTTCTGGCACAGCGAGATTGAGGTCCGTAAGCGTCTTCTGGATCTGGCTGAAGTCCGTGATCTTGCCAAGACCGAGAGCTGGGAACTCACCGTACTCGGCCTGCGCTTTGGGTGTGTTGACGAGAGTGAGCTCGATGGGCCGGCGGGTGACCATGTTCGAGCCTTTGGGAAGGAACTCGTGGCCGACGATGGCTTCTAGGACGGAGCTCTTGCCGGAAGATTGGGAGCCTACCACGACGATTGATGGGAGTGTGAGAGACTCGGACTGCCCGATCGTCTGTAGTAAGGACCGGATCTCAATCATCTTCCGCGTGAGCATCATCATCTGGTCGTCCCTGGCCGCTACATCGTCGCTTCGGGTGTCCTCTTCGCCGTCAGCGGCCAGCGCAAAGGCTCCGGCCGTAGCAGCGCCTGCACCCATCGGGCCAACCTTACTCTGCTTTGGCTCGTTTGGGCCACCGCTTCCACCACTGCCACCTTCCTCCTGCCCAGCTCTGCCTTCGTAGATGTCCTTCATCCACTGCGGCATCTGTATCCCCGTCCCGACCCCGCCCACATCCTCCTTGGTCTGATCCCACCCTCTCCCCAGCTGCTCAAACATACTCCCCGCGCCCTCCAGAAAGCCCGTAGCTGCGCCAGTCACGCCGTCCTTCGCTTTACCGAACATATCGACAGCATACGTGCCCGCTTGCGCAGCCTGATACTGCAGGTATGCTACACCCCCAATCATCGCCGCGCCAAACATGGCAGGAACGCGGATGAGCTTCATGGCGAGATTCGGTATTGCTCGCGCGAAGGAAGCATGGCGGACGGCGGGGAGATTGTGAATGGCGTTGCTGCCGAATGGCCAGTCTCGCCGTCGCGACCATGTTGCGCTATTGGGGCGCAGGATGCCAGGTGCGCGGGAGAGAGTGGCGGAAGAGAGAGGACGGCGTGCAGCGAGGGCGCCGCTCTCGTATACGGAGGCTACATTGTGCGTGGTAGGCCGCAGTCGTGTGAGGGCTGTCGCCGGCTTCTGGGAGGAGGCGAGCCGTGAGGACAGCAGCCTCGGCATCATCGTCGCACCATCAGTCTCGTGCCGGTAGACGTCCTAGCGACATTCGAAGGATTGCAATAGCACTTGAGATATACAGAGTTGACTGTCGTCGTGGAGAATGTTTACGTCCCGAGAAGTGATGTCACGTCATGCTTCGGTCACGTGGAATATGTAGCCGACCGTAGTTGCCTCCTCAAGAAACAGCTACCTCACTCGAAAAATCATCGAACGGATCAGACTTCCACACCACGCCACCCTTATTACCCTGCGCTGCCAGTTGTCGGGGAGGTATGTGGCGATACTCGCGGTAAGCAACGTCTGATCACAAAGGCCATTGGAATGTCTCCGGCACCGAAGCATTAAAGGTGCCTTGCCATACCGGCCGAGTACCGCACTCCAAGTCCTGGTGGCGTGCGCCTGCTCCGCGCCCAGGACAACAATGATCGACGTTCTGCGCAGTACTCCTGCTCCTTCCATGCTCGTCGCGCCTTTGGAGACCCTTGGGCCTAACAGACAGAGCACTCAAGCCCAGTGCGCAGGCTCAGTTTCAATGCAGCGAAGCTCAAGATTGCAGCCAATGTGATGGTGGGCGAAGACGGCATCCCAGTGGTATATCGGCGTCCGAACAGAATCAACCTCTCAATAACGATGTATTTGTACCTATGTACCTACCCCAACCTACTCCGCACCAACCTGCAGCTGCAGCTACAACATCCCAAAACGTGGGGGTGGACGCTCGCAGATTTACCCATGCCCATGAGGCGCAACAGCAGGTCGCGGCTAGAGGGAGTAACGGCATTACCGCACATCTTCTGCTGGCCGCCGTCACCCGTGCCAGGTCCGCGACTCATGCTTCCTTCCGACCCCGACACAATCAGGCCCAGGACCTCGGATAGTCTGGTGGTCGCTGTGCGGAGGTCAATTTAGTGCTCAGAAGGATACAGGTATCTGGTCCCATGTCTCTTCACGTCCCTTGAGCTGGTACTGTACTTGCACCGTCTCTGCTTCCATTCCTCACCCCCAACCCCTAATGCAACCCTTCACCATGGCTTCCACCGGCGGCCGCCAATTCAACTGGTTCAATCTCCTTATGGTCATCTGTATGTCATTTGGCTCAATGAGCTACGGCTACAGCGCGAGCATAATCGCTACGACCCTTGCGCAACCGACATTCTTGAAGTACTTCGATCTCGATACTCGCCCGGACGCTACCAGCTTGATCTCGACGATGAACGGGCTCTATCAGGTTGGCGGCTTCTTCGGCGTGTTCACGGTGTCGTACTTCGCCGACCGTTGGGGTCGCCGGGCCGCGATAGGCGTCAGTGCACTCATCACAGTCCTTAGCGGAGCACTGTTGGCTGGGAGCGTGAATGTGGCCATGGTATGTACAGCATCTCCTCGCCGAGCAGGTTGAAACAGAAGCATCGCTGAATTGGTACATTACAGTTCATCGTCTTCCGTTTCTTCTCCGGCGCGGGCGCTTTCATGATACTTTCGGCCGTTCCCATATGGATGAATGAAGTCACGCCGCCACGGAACAGAGGTCTGCTAGTCGACATACACGGCGCCGCGCTGCTGTTCGGTTACATGGTCGCTGCGTGGGTGGGCTTCGCTTTCTTCCACCTCCAAGCAGCGGCTGCGTGGAGAGCACCGCTCGGTAAGCTACGCCAGCTCCGGATGCAGAGAAGGGTTTGCTCTTGGCTGACAGCATTTCGCCTTGCTAGCGTTTCAATGTCTACCGGCCGTCTGCCTGCTCTGCTTCTTACCTTTCATGCCCGAGTCCCCGCGCTTCCTCCTCATGCACGACCGCCATGAGGAGGCTGCCGCGAACCTCAGACGCTTACACACGTCCGAAGAGGCGGAGATCGAGCTCCAGCAGATCTCGGCGCAGATGCAGATCGATCGGACTCTACCTTCAAGCTACTGGGTCATGCTTAAGAAGCCGTCGTATCGCAAGCGCACACTGCTGTGTCTGGGCGTGACTTGCGGGATCCAATTCAGCGGCATCCTGGTCATCAACAACTACGGTCCGACCTTGTATGCCTCACTCGGCTACGGCACTGCGCAACAACTGGTGCTGCTTGGCGGCTGGCTCACACTCGCCTTCGGCATGGGATGCGCCTCGCTATATGTCGTGGATCGCTTTTCCAGGCCCAAGCTGATGGGGTTTGGGATACTCGGATGCATGGTCTGCCTCATCATCGAAGCCGCGCTCGTGGCGCAGTTTGTGGGGACCAAGAACACCACTGCGTTGAGTGCGGCGGTTGCCATGTTCTATGTCTACGTCATTTTCTACGAAGTGTGTCTGGATGGCCCGCAATTTGCGTATCTTGGCGAGCTGTTTCCGACGCATATCAGGGCTAAAGGTCTGGGAGTCACTCACAGAGTTGGAGAGTATGGTGCAAGCTGACGATAAGACAAGGCATGAACATCGGTGTGGCGGGCATCTGCTTGATGAACATCATCTGGCTGCAAGCGGCCCCTACCGCTTTCCAGAATATCGGGTGGAAGTTCTAGTACGTGCACTCTATACCACCACTTGTAACGGCCTCATAGACTAACCACAGGCAGTCTATGCTTCATCATACCGGGTACTATTGCCGGGCTGGGGATCTTCCTGTACTTTCCCGACACGAACGGTATTCCGCTCGAGGAAGTGGCGGCTATGTTTGGTGTACGTAGCTTGGACCGAGCTATCACGAGCTTTGCTGACCTGGTTTCTAGGATGTGGACGAGCTGTATTCAGGCTTCGGTGACGACGTGAAGGCGGAAACAGAGATCGTAGAGGGCAAGACAGCTTTGGCTATCGAACACAACGAGACTGCGGTGTAAGCATTCTCGCCGTATCATGGCCATTGGCCGGCGAAGGTCGCTCAAACGCCGATTGTAGCAAGGGGGCTGTCAAGAAGTGAACATATCGCACTTACTCAATGCCCTGGTCGGACTTGCCAGGTCCTTTCCTGAAAGCGGCAGCGATCTCCATTTCCCAAGGCAGGAGCTTCTTCGTCCTTCCGTCAAGCAGAAGAACTTTTGTATGCAAGCCTGAAGCTTCCAAGCCGGGTCCTGCTGGTCGCTCTGTACTTATACACCGGACTAGAAAGCGCCGGGAAGGCGGCCTGCTGGAAACCGGCTCTTTCTCCAGTTCCTGCATCATCTTAACAATATGAACGACAACAATCGTCAGCAGAGTCACAGCATTCACACCTTTACTGCGACGACATGGCGGATGGAAAGCGGCCGGCGCCGCCATTCTGGCTGGATGACCTAAGACCATCTCATCGCCAGCGGATTGCCGACGAATTCAATGACCCCAGTCTACTACATCCCACCACTACCACTTACAATTGGTCTGCGGTACCTCCACAGCAAGCGCCGGGCTATCGGCACTTCATGTCTTCGATGTCACATCCTCAGGGCAATCAGAATTTTGAAGCTGGCAATTGGACTCAAGACACCACTAGCCTGCCTACCACTTTTGAAGGGCGCACTACCTCTGGCACTTCCAATGCCAGCGGCTCTCGGCCGTATCCGTATCAGGAGGTAGTGGCTTCCATCGAAGGCCCGGCTTTGCCACAGCAGCCGCCGATCAATCAGGTGGGCAGGGCACCGGAGGGAATGCTTCGTGAGCTTGCAATCCACAGCCAGCTGTCGCCGGCTTCGCAACTCGCCCGGGCTGGCCATCTACGTCTGTCTACCGCATCTCGAGATCGCTTTCTTGAAGCAAATATCTTATACGTACCAAATGACAGTGAGTGGTTGCAACAACCTTCGGGTGCGAGCGGGCTTCCGCAACAGACGCCCGGCGAGCCTATCGACTCTGAATCCTTCAACAGCAGCCCAGGTTCGGCCAGCATGCTGCCACCACCAAACTCACAGCAGGCTCAGACGGAGCGGAATTACAACATTGCCACTGGCGGGCCATCCAATCCTAAAGCTCGTTCTACCGAGCACGTCCCATTCCCGCCACTCGAGAATTACACGTCAAACTACCCGGCGAGTACGCGCGAGTCTTTGGAGTCGACTTTCGCGCAGCCTGGCTCCTCCGTGCCTCACATCAAAATTGAGCCTGCCAGCAAGTCGCCGCCACCGATCTCACAGAAGGCTCCGACGGATCAGATCGACTTCCAAGCGGGTGTGCTTACACACTCCGGGATCTGGATGGAGCTACACTTCCGCAATATCAATATCCAGGCGGCGCAGGAGCTGGACGCCCCGGTCGACCCTGAAGAGCCCTTGTCGCTGGAGAGCAGTCGCCTCAGTCACGTCTTCGCCGTCCTGCACCATGCCGAGAATCTAAGCTCGCCCTTGCCACTCACAGAGATTGCCGATGGTGAACAACTCAACATGGCGAACATTATCAACGTGCACAGCTCGGCAAACCAGGCGAGACAGCATGCGTGGTACTTTTTCCTGAAACGCCTTGCGGGGGTTGGAATTCTTTGGAATTCCAACAGCACCGAGTGGGTGTACGACGAGCAAGGCGTGCTGCGTTTCGATTGGTGCGGATTGCAGTTTCGAGATCCCGCGAATGCGATGGCTGTGCAAGGAAGGCCCACACATCGCGAGGTGGTCAAGGTGGTCAAGGTGGAGTTTGGGAGGATGGCTGGTGGCTGACATGAACGGCTTTCACGACGGTGGTAAGGAGTTATCAGAATGCATGGTCGTGCGATGTGCACACTTGCGTTATGAAATCCTCGTCTGATGAATATCGTGCAGCCGGTACGCCTCTTAGATCGCAACCCGAGCGCCTCATTCCCATCGCTGCCCCAGCAGCCATGCTCTGTGCCGCACGCATCAAAGCACGGAGCGTGGAACGCTACCTCCTAGCCCTGGACGCTTTCATCAAGTCATACAATGCCTTGGCCTTGACCTCGTCCACGAGACGTAGAATGCCAGCCGCCTCAGTCAAAAGCTCCTGCACCGCCGCCTTACCGAAGGCTTTCAATCCCCCGACTTTCAACTTCTTCATGGTCTGCTGCATGCCATCTGCGACTTCCTGGGGGCATCCTGGACGCTCCCCGCAGTGCTTGTAACGAGCTTCCGCCTCACCGGCCACCTTCGAACCGCAGCAGTCGAACATATATACTCTGAGCTTGGGAGCAAGGCTGCGCTCGACCTCGGTACCATGACGTAGTATCTCCCATACTAGAAGCAGCCTCTGCGCAACCGCGTGAAGATGCCATTTGGCCACGATCTGACGACAACCACCCGCGGGGCCTGCTCGAACGTTGCTGTTGGGATCGGTGGCCGCAACAGCAGCTGTGCTGGGGCCGGCTGAGATGTTCGTTGGTGGCATGTTGGATGGACCGGTGCCGTTGGTAAGCGACCCATTTGAGGAAAGCTTGTTTCGCTTGGCCGATTCGTTGTTTCATGCCGTGTCCGCAGCACGGTTTGCCAGGTGCACTGACATCATCAGGCTCAGCCCCAGTATGTCTTTTCCCTTGAGGCTCTGCATCAACGATGCCTTATTCGCCTCCACCGTACGGAGCGCAGCAGCTTGACGGCAGTCAGTCATTGGCTGTGCTACAGAAGAAGTAGAGACACTGACCTTGTTGAGCATCCATCGTGGACTCAGTAGAGGTTGGAGAGATACTTGTGTTCGTTTGTTGACGATCATGAAAGGACGAAGAAGGATGGGAAGCCTGGAAGAAGTACTTATACGCTCCGTTTGTGCTACGTGGCATGCTGGGAAGTCGAGCACTGAGATGAAGGTGTTCGACGGCTGCCTGCACACAGTCCGAGCTGCAGCAGTGGGCTCGAGCTCCAGCAGCGTAAATTTGTTGCTGCACGCTGCCGTCCGGAACGCATGGCGTTTGTAAGCCGTTTGCAGCGATGTGTATTCTATCAAGACGTCTCTAAGCTTCAAGCCGGCTATGAGCCTAGGCCTTGTTTGAGCCGCCATGGCACTCGTCCGTAATGCAGGCGTCTTTGTGAGGCTATTCGGCGTTGCAAAGCCCGTCCTCCCAGCCGCTCGATCGCAGGCCACCACGTTTGTTGTCGGGAAGCGGCTGGTCTTGCGTTTCCGATGGGAGACGGAAAGGACTGATCGTACGTGATCGACCAATGAAAGACGCATCTCTGGCTCCTGGGCCTGCACGATTCGGATTTCCAAGGCTTTTGGCCTCTAAAGACCAGTCCACTTCCAACCCTTGTAGCTAAACAGCTCACACCTCGCCTGAGTATGTTCTACGGATGTTGCCGTGAGTCCAAAGAGCGCGTCTTGGCTGTCCATTTCCATTCCGGGTAGTCGCAAGAGAGTCCCTGGTGTGCCAAAGCAGCTCGCCAGCGCCCACCCGAGAATAGTCATAACCGGTGACGTTGCCCCTCAGCATGAGTTGCGTTGTCCGCATGTCTCGTCTCATTGAACAAGTCCAGCAATCTCTCCGCTCCTGGTCTCAGTACCCGCTCAGGCGCCTCTGCCATCTTAGCATCCGCGGCTCTTGTGAAGATGAAAGCCTGCCTTCTGTGAGATCAAATGCACAAACCCTCGCGGGCGTAGTCAACCGTAGGACATATGAGTCATATCTCGGCCTGTCTCACAATGATACAGCTCTGCCCCTCAATATGCACATTCCCGGGCCAAGTCGGGGGTGGACTTGTGTCAAAGGAGGTATGGCTGCAAACGGGCGAGAGGTCACTCTGAAACTGGGTTTGCGTATCGTCACTGCCATGATTGCGAAGAGCGCGTTCCGGGTACCAGATGAAAGCCAGCCACCAACGCCACGCTAATCACACCAAGGACTGCATTTGCGCCATCCGCGTGAGTTCATTGCGCCCTCGTCTCGTTGCCAGCTTCCACCTGCGCATTACTAGCCTCGATGGTCGCCTCCAGGTTGTCGAGCCGTCGTGACATGTCGTCCACTGTCTCTGTTAGTCCGCAAGTCACAAAGACATGAAAGAGAGGAATGGCCGAGCGTACATTTCCCGATCAACTCGCTTGAAATGTTGCTGAACTTGGAGCCGAGCTGGTTCAGCAGGTCGTCTACGACTGCTACCAGTTCAGACGGGGCGGTCTCGGATGCTTGCTGAGAGGGGATTAGCGAGCCGCTCGTGAAAGTACAGTTTGCGCAACCTGAGGTCCGCTGAGGTAGAGAAGCCGGAAGGCGGAATCATACCTGCTCATCGCCTACGTTGAGTCTGTTGACTTGAGCGGAAAGTGTAGCGTCATCGGATGACATTGCGCTGGCTCTGTTTTGGTTGTTGCTTTGAAGTCTCGATGCGAAACGTGCCGCCTAACCAAACTAAGAAGGACGTGTGTTGCATGCAATCGTCGCGATTGAGACGAGATGCAACACAGTCGACGCGACGGGTGAAGAAGTCCAAGGCCTTGCACGTGACATCGAGGATCAATTCCGCGTTCCGCGATGATGAACTTTCCTGCTGGCGCAGGGCTTCTTTTCGCAAATTGCAGCAATCGCAACCCTCGACAATACCATATTTCGCTTGACTGTTCTCCGCAATGCCGAAAGACCGCAAGCTGAAAGCTGCCTTGGAGCGTGCCAAAGGCGTGGACCACAAGAAGGATCATCAGAAAACGCTGCAGAAAGAGGCCAGGAAGCGGAAATCGAAGCAGGTCAGCGAGGTCGACGTCGGCGCCTTGGCAGATGTTTTAGCAGGCGGAGAGGAAGGCAGCGATGAGGAGGAGTTGGCTGCCGAGTCAATGGGACAATTGCAGGCTGAGGTCGCTGCAATGAGCGCGCAGTTGGCGGAGAAGTTGAGTGGAGAGGGAGATGGATGGGAGACGGACGACAGCGAAGAGGGCGAAGGCGATGAGGATGTCGGTGGCGTCAATCTGGAGACGTTTGAGGACGAGTCCGAGTCGGACTCAGACGAGGACCAGACATTCTACACAGCTGCCGGCGACTCGCCTGAGAAGCGCGCAGCGAACGGCGCGGCGCCCGACGAAGACGATGAGGAGGAGGAGGAGGACATCCCGCTCTCAGACATCGAGTCACTGGCCTCGGACGAGAAGGGCGATGTGATACCGCATCAGCGCCTGACCATCAACAACACCGTCGCCCTCACCCGCAGCCTCAAGTCCTTCGCTTTGCCGGCAAGCTTCCCTTTCTCCGCCACACAATCCGTGACCACTACAGACCCCGTCGAGATACAGGACGTCGAAGACGACCTCAGCCGCGAACTCGCCTTCTACAAGCAATCTCTCGACGCGGTAAAGGAAGCCCGCATCAAGCTGAAGAAGGAAGGCGTCCTCTTCACCCGGCCCACGGACTACTTCGCCGAGATGGTCAAGAGCGAGGAGCAGATGGGCAAAGTGCGGTCGAAGCAGGTGGACGAGGCGGCGCGGAAGAAGGCGAGCAGTGATGCGAGACGGCAGCGGGACTTGAAGAAGTTTGGCAAGGCGGTGCAGGTCGCGAAGCTGCAGGAGCGGAATGTGGCCAAGAGGGATATGTTGGAGAAGGTCAATGTGTTGAAGAGGAGTATGTTGCTACTCTACCTTTCTCTCTATTGAAGAGTAATGCTGACGTGGTGTTGCAGAGCGACAAGGCGCAGATGCGCTAACAGCCAACGAAGACGATATGTTTGACGTCGCGCTTGAGGACGCTGCAGTGAGCGACAAGAAGGACCGCGCCGCCCGCAAAGAAGACCGCCGAGGTGGCAGGAGAGGAGGCCGAGGCGGTGGTGACGAGGGCCCAAACCGGAAGCGCGCGAAGAAGGACGAGAAATTTGGGTTTGGTGGCAAGAAGCGGTTTGCTAAGAGTAATGACTCGAAGAGTGCGGGTGATGTGTCGGGCTTCTCGGTACGAGGGATGAAGGGCGGGAGGGGTGGCAGCCGAGGCGGTAGCACCAGGGGTGGTAGCAGAGGCGGTAGCAGAGGCGGCAGCAGCAGAGGAGGCGGTGGTGGGGCGAGGGGTGGGAAGATGAGGCCTGGGAAGAGTCGGCGGGCGAACGCGGACTGAGCTTGATTGTACATTGCTTACAATGCGCCGATGAGGTCTTAGTCTGTCTGTATGATACCCGTCGCGCACAAGGAGCAGACGCAGGGCGCAGGGCAGCACAAAGTGGCAAGGCAAGTGAGTGCTCTGGAGTCCATCTATCACTTCCTCGATTCATTCCCTCATCAAGGTGAGTCGGCACACGACTGTGAATTGCACGTGATCGCATTTGGCGCTTGTTTCACGCGTCGACGGCTGCCTGCTGCCTGCTTGCGTTGTCAACGTCACTAAACCGAACAAGCTGCATCTTCCGACTTCGCAACATCCGCATCATCTCAGCAGCGAAACGGAGCACTACTGATACGGACGGGCAATCAAGGCACTTCACAGATTCCAGCCGGAGACAAACACTGCAGAAGTACATATCGTCACCTCAGAACTCCACGCCTTCACCGCACTACGATGGGTGCCTGGGGTCTCGGCCTGTTCCAGTCGGACTACGACTACGACATCATCGACGACCTGACCTCTGAAGTGGGCCTGCGCCAGCTCGAGGAGGAAGCCAACAAGGCAGCTGCCAAGCATGACAAGCATGACAAGAAGCCCACCAAGACCGATGAAGACGACTACGACGACCGTGGCGTGCACTACTCCGTGTTCGCAGACCACTGCTCGAGCGCCGAGGCCGTCGAGGTCGTGAAGAAGTACATGGAGGCGGGCCCGCTGGCGCAGCTGGTGGCCAAGTACGAGGCCAAGCTGACGGGACCGGGCGCTGCGGAGGCCTACCATCCGCCCCAGTACATCCTCGTGCTCATCGGCGCCTGTGCCATGACGCTCGGCTGCACGCTGGCCCCGCCCTTCCTCGCCTTGCTCAAGAAGCTCTACGCCACGGCCGGTCTCATGCGCGACGCCAAAGCGCAGATGCACAAAGCGCTGCACGGCGGCCCGAAGGATGCTTTCGTCAATGATGGCACGGCGTACGACTTCGGCAGTCTCGGACTCCACGATACGATGGCCGCGGGGGGGCCGCCGGACGAGGACACCATGTACCCGGAGAGCATCTACGGCAAGGGCGGTGTCAAGATGATGAACGTCCAATCTCCCGGCGGTTTCCCGCCGTTGCCCCCAGACGTGATGGCCGATCTGCGCAAGAAGATGCAGGAGAGCAGGGCTGCCCGGGCTACACCGCAGCAGGAGTACGGGCCGGACGTCTGTGGTGGCTGCGGCACGAAGGAGGGTGAGGGGGGCAAGGAGCTGATGAGGTGCGCGAAGTGCAAGGTTCGGCGGTACTGCGGCAGGGAGTGTCAGAAGAAGCACTGGAAGGTGCACAAGGGTGTCTGCTGCGCGGCGGCGCCGGGGATGTGAAGGTGTGACGGTTTTCGAAGGCGTGAGCTGTCTCGGTGGGGAGCTGCGGGGTGCGGCGTATGCCGATGGTGGACGTTACGAGCATGTCACTCGCGCTGACTGTCGATGGAGGACGTTGCGGGCTCTCAGCCGTCTTTGCTGCGTTTGGGGATTGGTGCCTTCGGAGAATGAATGAATGAATGAAGCGCCCGTACGGTTGGGCGTGGGCTTAGCAGCATCACACGGACGACGTGCGGCATGCCGGGCAGATGGCTTTCACGGAGATGGGGGGTCGATATGCATAGCTTGTCTACTCGTGCAAGGGATCTACGAGTAGCTTAGACGCCAACGATCCTTCGCATGTCGCTCGGTACGTTTCTCAGTTTGTCCGTCAACTACGTATCCCTATGCATGGCATGCCCTGCATAAGCTGCCCCCATTTCCTGTGTCAGTGGTGTCAACGCGATGCTTGCCCCAGTGGGGAGGCGGGTTGGTCCCCACTGATTGTCACGCAAACTCCCTAACCAACTAGATGCAGCCTGGGGTCTACTCTCTCCACACGTAAGCTTGCGCCCTCTGTCTGACAACTGCATCATGCATGGCATAGCCCACCACCGAAACCCTCCCCTCATCAGTAGGGTATGCAGGCAGCGTCTCGTATTGACTCGCCGCTTTCCCAAGCAGCACCCACTGCCATCAATGCCATTCCCGGACGACGGGTGTTCGACGCCCGTGCGCTCATGACACGATACGACACGCACGCCACTCTGACGGAGCACGCACGCGCGGCAGGATCACGCATAGGCGCGGGTTGGGGTCGGACCAGTGAGCTGCCCCTGCATGCGTTGCTCGCCGTGCGTGCGTGGTTCCTCGACAACGCCTCCGCACGAGTAGAGCGCGCCGAAGGGGGATCGGCAGGACTGCCTACGTATGTGCGTGATGGGGCGTCCACGATTCGGTGGGTAGGCAGGCAGAAGCCGGAATCGAGCACAACCATCCACCACACTCCCCTCTCTCAGACACACGCCGCGGCCAATAGGGGCACCAGAAGGGCCGGACCTTGTGGCATCTCGCTGTTGGCATCTCGCAGAAGGGAAGTGGCGGAGTTGCGGACAATCGGCGCACGGGCATGGTGACAAGCGAACCGCGGCCAGCACGGCTCACTCAATCCACGTCGTCGTCGACGTCGAGAACGGCGGGCTGGAGACCGTGCTCCAACGCCCGCGGCCAGAGGTTCCACCCCGCGCATCTCGCCAGTACTTTACCCGTCACGAGCGCTAGCGGCAAGGGGCCGAAGATGCGCGAGTCCCTGCTCCAGGTCAGGTTGTCGCCGACGACCCAGCAATGGCCCTCGGGGACCTTTGAGACCAGCTTGTCAGCAGAGGAGAGGAGAAACAACGTGGCGAACCATCGATAGGGTAGGCATGCTCACCTGTATCATCCTCCCCACCCCCTTCCCCGGCGTCTCCACCACCACGAAATCCCCCGGCATGCCCAAGATCCGCTTCACCGCATACTCGCCCGGGCGGATCGGGTGCTTGTACGACACCACATCCCCCACGCCCAGCTGCCGACCGCGGCGGTAGTATTTGGAGATCAGGAGCATGTCGCCCGCGCTGGCGATGGTGGGCAGCATGCTGATGCCGTAGGCGCTCTCGAGCACGTAGAAGTACTCGCTGAAGATGTGGAAGGCCAGGTAGCCGGCGAGGGCGTAGATGAGGAATTGGACCGTTTGGTGGAGGCGGGGCCAGCGGGCGAGGAGGGGCGGCGCGGCGTAGGGTTTGGCGATGTAGCGGAGGAGTTTGCGGGGGGTTGGTTCGGGCTTTGGGGGGGTGGTGGTGGTGGTGGTGGTGAGAAACGAGCGTATGACCTGCAAACGCTTTCTCAATGAGGAGGTGCGGAGAACAACTACATTGACG
>JAVFHQ010000111.1:0-25630 GCA_035135055.1 Oleoguttula mirabilis | reverse complement strand
AACCCTAACCCTAACCCTAACCCTAACCCTAACCCTAACCCTAACCCTAACCCTAACCCTAACCCTATTATTTCTTTATACTAATATAGTACTACTAAATCTTCTATAACTCTATCTTACTATATTTTAAAGTAATTATATAATATACTATAGCTAGCCTATTATAGTAGACCGGCTTTCTGTATAAATCGGCTTTCTGACTAGCGCGCCTTTCTAGTAGAGGATTCCTGTCGAGCCTAGATTTCTACGGCCAAAAAAGCGCGCTAGTCGGAAAGCCGGTTTGTACGAAAAGCCGGTCCAACACGATACTCTCGAGCCGCTCGCGTGCGTAGCAAGGCAGCTACCGCAACGCGTTTAATATGCGAGATTTGGGTATAGAACTACCTTGCACCCTCGCTCTATAGATACGGTATGTTCTTGCAGCGCTCATTTCTTGCAAAGGTGTCGGACTAGGCACGGCGAGCATGCACTGCCCGCAAGAGAGCGACGAGTCTTTCGGACCGCGAGTGAATGGTAGCTGCCGAGCCCTTGACTTCACACTGCAATTTGAGGACACCTTCTTCGCTTGCTTGCCAGCAGCTGTGCTTATCGTCCTCCTGCCTGTATACCTTGCAGGCTTGTACCGGAAACCGCCCGCCTTTTCGCTCCGCTCTAAGCTGCTAACCAGCAGACTAGTATGTCGCACGTCTAGAGCATAGAGCCACGACGCTTGTAAAGCTGACCCTCCTCCAGATCGCCTTGACCGGGGCGGCCGTCACTCAAATCATACTTCTAGCATTCCGACTGCGACTACCACTCTATCGAACCAATGCCTCGCTCGCTGCTGACGTCCTCGGTTCTGTAGCCGCACTCCTAGCGATAGCTCTGTCCTTCATATCTTACCAGCGGTCGCTTCGCCCTTCGACCTTGCTAAGCCTCTATCTCTCAGCATGTGTTCTTCTGGGCATTGTTCGGGTACGCACCTTTTGGCTCATGAGGTTGGGTACAAGCCTGCCGGCCGTTGCGACCGCCGGTCTTGCATTCGCCGCGGCTGCACTTCTCCTCGAGACTGTCGACGTCAGGACAGGCTCTGCGGGAGGGAAGATTCAAGTGGGTCCTCGAGAGCAGACGACCGGCTTCTGGAACAGAACTCTCTTCACATGGCTGATAAGCACGCTGCGGATCGGCCATGCCAAGATCCTATCTGTCGATGATCTGCCGGCTTTTGACGCGCGACTTGGAAGCCATGTATTGCGTGAGCGGTTAGTGTGGACGTGGAGCACTTGTAGGTGCATTTCTCTCCACTCTTGGAGATACGATCAGAAGGCTCACGATCTGTTCAGATAACCACCACGACCGCTTGAGCTTGCTTCGAGCATGTCTGCGCAGCTATATGCTTTCGTTCCTCTCGGCGATCATCCCTCGTTTGTGCTTGACAATGTTCACCTTTTCCCAACCGTTCCTCATCAGCACCACCGTTAGCTTTGTGTCTCAGACATCACACGATCGATACTACGGCAAGGCTCTGATCGGGGCATGGGCTATCGTGTTTGTTGGTCTAGCGGTAGGTGATGCAGGAATCGCTGCTGCTCCCATTTGCAGTGCTCTGACACCCGAGATACAGATCTCAAATTCCGTGTACCAGTACCAAAACTGCCGCTTCGTCACGCGGCTACGCGGAGGTTTGATCTCGCTCATCTATCAACGAACTGCGCAAACACGAGCAGTGGACCTGGGTGAGGCGAGTGCGGTCGCCTTGATGGGTACTGACGTCGAGCGCATCGTGAGCGGCATGCAAATGCTGCACGAAGTATGGGCGTCCCTCCTAGATGTGGGAGTTGCCACTTGGCTACTCGGACGACAGCTCAATTTGGCATGCATCACACCAGTCGTTCTGGTAGCCGGTATGTCGAGAGACACTCTGTTCTCCGAATACCAATAAATTGACACTCGCGACAGCGTTCATCGGCGCCACCTTCAAGCTCTCAACGGCCGCAAACACTTCGCAACGCCTGTGGATCGAGAAAGTCGAAGAGCGACTCAAAGTCACCTCGAGCTTCCTGGACGGCATGGAAGCTGTCAAGATGCTTGGATTTTCCCGACTCATGTGTTCGTTGGTGCAACGCTGCCGCACAGACGAGGTCAAGACTTCCAAGGTGTCCAGAAAGCTGCTGGTCATTATGCTGCTACTCTGTGAGTTGACCACTGTCGCTATCACCGTAGTGGCACCGTTACTGACAACACTAGCTATGGCTCCCATCAACCTTGCGCCTGTGGCAACCTTCGCCGTCTATGTCATCATCTCGGTGTTTTGGAAGAACGAGTCCCTGCTGACTGTGCAGGCTTTTACTTCACTCGCCCTGATCTCGCTGTTGACGACGCCAGTGATAGTCTTTATCCAGGCATTACCGAGTGTCATCCAATGCATCGGCTGCTTTGACCGGATCCAGGAATTTTGTAACTACTGTCCGGAGCTGCAAGCGCAGTCCACGTCGAATGATAGCGATACTTCAGACCAGAGAGGGTTAGCAATCAGCCTCAGGCCCCTACCAATTAGCGATTACCAACTGGCTCAGTCGCTCTTACACGATGATCCTCTGTCCTACCAAGGCCAGAGCTTTCGCTGGACAAAGCAGGGTCCGGACGTGCTGGAGAGTCTCTCTGTGGCAGTTGAGCGGCGAAGAGTTACTGCTGTAGTTGGACCGGTGGGCTGTGGAAAGTCCTCTTTCTTGGCAAGTATACTGGGCGAGATGTTCGCTACAACCGCCCGTCCTAGCAGGGCCATGCCTCCGACCGCCTACTGTTCGCAGGAGCCTTGGCTTGAGAACGGCACGATTCGTCAAAACATCATCGGTCCTGCTACGTACGACAGCAAGTGGTACAGCTCGGTTGCTATCGGCTGCGGTCTAGAACCGGACCTCGTACGTTTGAAAAAGGGCAATGACACGCGTGTAGGAAGCAAGGGAGTCAACTTGAGTGGTGGGCAGAAACAGCGCATAGTAAGCCAAGTTCGATGGGTTCCAATGACGCTTAAAGCTGACTCATTGGTGGTCTCCAGGCCTTGGCTCGGGCTGTCTATGCTCGGCCGAATCTTGTCCTTCTCGACGACGTGTTCAGCGGCATGGATGCCCATACCATGGCAACAGTCTCAGGCCGCCTTCTGGGCCCCGAAGGACTTCTGCGAAAGCTCCAGACGACCGTCGTGCTAGCGACCCATAGCCGTGAGTGTCGTGGCATTGCATGATCCATCTACCATCTACGCATTGCTCACGAAAGCATAGCTTCTCTTGTAGCTCTTGCCGACACGGTGATCGTCCTCGAAGGAGGCAAGATCATCGAAACTGGTAGCCCTACGATCCTTTGGCAAGGTAGTGGCTACGCATCCAAGCTCGTATTAAGGCGCTTGGAAGACCACACCTCTGCGGACAGGATAAGCTCGGCAAGTACTGAAGCCGGAATCCATAACCCGGATGTGTCTACAAACCTGGGAGACGAGGATGATCAACCTCCCGGTGACTCCAGGCGCAAGAATGGAGAGCTCTCGGTCTACAAATACTACCTAGAGCGTTCGGGATACACCGTTGTCGGTTGTTACTTGGGCTCCATGGCGTTGTGGATGTTTTGCACGGAGTTTCCGAGTGAGTCGCGGATCGCGGTTAGTGGAGACACAGTCTTGCTGACCCTTGGTGTTTGTTGTACCAGCTATCTGGCTAATGTGGTGGTCCGAGGCGAACAACGTGCGGCCGAATGCTAACGTGGGAATGTACATGGGCATCTACGCGATGTTAGGAATCCTCGGCGTGCTCAGTACAAGCATTGCGGCATGGTGAGTCTCTGGCTACACGTTCTCTGACGTACTGCGGTACGGCGTTGACGTTCCTCAGGTTCGCATTCATACCGATGATATCCAACTCTGCGGCCCGACTTCACTGGGACCTCCTTGAGACGACGATCAAGTAAGTCTTGCACGCAGCGATCAGCAAGAGTAATCTCGCTAATCCGTAAACACAAAGTGCGCCCTTCCGCTTCTTCACGACCACCGATGCCGGAGAATTGCTGAACCGGTAAATCTTCCTTACCGGCTGTGCTGCACCCATAGCAACCCGACAGCGTCGGAGAGGCAAGCAGTACTAATCTTCAGCCAGATTCAGCGAAGACATGCAACTTATCGACATGGCTCTGCCCGCTGTTCTAGTCAACTACACGTCAAGTAAGTCTGCCCTTTCGGTCATCAGAGATCCAGCGTACTGACAGAGATCTCTAGCGGCCTTCTCGTGCGCCCTCAAAGTTATCATCGTCCTAGTATTCTCCCGGTATCTCGGAGCCGCAGTCCCCATCTTCGCCACCGCCCTCTACTTCCTGCAACGCTTCTACCTGCAGACCTTTCGACAACTCCGTCTGCTCGGGATCGAAACGAAAGCCCCGCTCTACACCCATTTCACCGAGTCCGTGGCCGGGTCGACGACCATTCGCGCCTTCGGCTGGGAACCGCAATACGAGGATCGTAATTGTCTGCTCATCGATACATCTCAGCGACCTGCGCATATGCTGGACTGCCTTCACTACTGGCTAGAACTCGTGGTCAATCTACTCGTAGGCGCTTTGAGCGTTGTACTGGTCGCTGTGGTTGTGACGTGGAAGGAAAAGTTCACTGGTGGGAGTGTGGGTGTCAGCCTCGTGATGATCGTGGGCTTCAACGAGTCACTGACACGGCTGATCACTAACTGGACGGATATGGAGTCGAGCATAGGAGCCGCAGCAAGGGTGAAACGTTTCAATGCCGATACTCCATCCGAGATCTCCCTAAGCCGCAGAACAGAACCCCCCTCTGAGTGGCCGCGCTTCGGCTCGCTGGAGTTCAACCATGTGGTCGCATCATACGGGCAAGTCTTCCCTCTCCACTCTTGGCCTAGCCCTACACTAACAAATCCGCAGACCTGACGCAAGCCCCGCGCTCAAAGACATCACCGTCTCGATACCATCTGGTCAGCACGTGGGCATATGCGGCCGCTCAGGGAGCGGCAAGACATCGCTCATACTCTGCGTCCTGCAGATGTTGGATCTCCAAGCCGGACACATCGTAATCGACGGCATTGATCTTGCCACGTTGAGCAGCGACGTTATCCGTCAGCGAGTCAACGTGGTGCCTCAAGACGCTTTCTTCTTACCCGGGACTGTCCGTCTCAATCTCGACCCATTCGATACGGTCACGGATGAGGATATCATCTCCGCGCTGAGGCGGGTAGGCCTTTGGGACACAGTGCGAGACCGAGGTGGCTTGCCCGGGAAGATGGACAGTGCAGCATGGTCCGCCGGTCAGAAGCAGCTATTTTGCCTTGCCCGTGCCATGATCAAGAAGTCTCCCATTCTGATTCTGGACGAGGCTGCGAGCAGGTACGTGCGCTCGGTTCTCATTCTCACTGGCGTAGATCTGCTGACAGCTTAGCAGCGCGGACCGAGCGACCGAAGCCATTATGCAAGACATCATCGATACCGAGTTCAAGGAGTGTACAGTCCTGGCCGTTATGCATCGGCTCGAACACATTGAGCGCTACGACAGGGTCTTGCTTCTCGACGACGGGGTTTTGGTGGAGGACGGCGAGCCTGCCACATTGATGGCGGCGGCACACTCACGTTTCTCCAGATTGAGTAAGGCGGCTGGGGGAGAGGAGATACACTAGTCCGCTTAGATCGGTCAAGTCCTGCCCCCATCTCACGATGTACCCGGGACTAAGACCTCACGATGCTGTTTCCGATCGTGCTTTCCGCCCAATGTCCTGTTTGCGGAAAACCACAGCAGCATTCCAGCTCCCGCTCTCCTATCGAAACAAGCTAGAGGAGGCGCTCAAGGCCCATGGCATTAGATGTCGGACATTGACGTCGCAGCAAGAACAGAAACAAGCTGGCGTGCCGGCTGGAGCTACAGATGGCGCTTTTGCGAGAGACCTGCTGAAAAGCACTGTGACGACCGTCGGGGGAGGCGTGGTTGGTGGTATCGCCCAGTGCATTGGTAGATGCGGTAGCTTGCAATGTAATGTAAGGAGTGCCATCAACTTCTCGCACAGGGCGCTAGACCAACCTTTCTCGCTCGCTTGTTGTGCGAAGCCGACGGACGCGAAAGCAGTACCGACTCTGGCTAACCTCCACCAGCAACCCTGCCTCCGCTCACTTCGCCACTGACTGTTACTAACCGCTTCAATGACTCGCGTCGTCAATGTGTCGCGAAGATGGAAAGTCAGGGTGAAGATTCGCGGTTGCCAGGACTTCACGCGCACCTTCCTCGTTTGCAGCAACGCTAAACGCGTTGCCGGGTAACACCACCGATGTCCCAACACAACAACACGACATCTCAAACTCCGACGATGCTCTCAAGTCTCAGACAGCACCTCGCATATTTGCAAGCAACAGAACTTCCGAGACATCGATCATGGACTCTGCATCATACGCTCCGTTGACCCCGGAGGCGACCCACCAGTCCGCAGCTCCTTCCGCAAACGGCACGCCACTTTCATTCTCAGGCAGCAGCACACCGATCCCGCACACTCGCAGCAGCACACCGACAACCCCCAGACGCACATCTTACGGCCCATCGAAAAGCGTGCTCCTGCACTACGGCGACAACTCGCTCTCCGGCCAGCTCTACCTCATCCGCACCGGCGACTACCTCAACGGCCTCTTCCCGCGCTTCTTCGACATCCCACCCTCGGCCGAGACGTCCGTCAACGGGGTGAAGGAGCCGTTCGTGCTGGTGCACGCCGTGCAAGGGCTGTCGTGGGTCGATGCCCGCGAGCTACCGGCGCTCCAGAACGCCTTCGGTCAGGATGGCCAGAGGGTGGGCGACCATTTCATCGCCGTGACGGACGACGCGTGGCTGTGGAACAGCGTGAGACTGCTGGGGAAGTGCGAGTAAGTCCGATCCATCATTCCCTGCCTGCCACCCCGAACAACCTCGCTAACCACGATCAACGCTCGCAGACTAGACGGCACCTTCGACCCCTTCTCCGCCGACCACACCGACATCATCCTCGCCCTGCCCTGCCTCAAAGCCCTCCCCAACCCCCCCAACGCGCGCCTCTCCGCCAAGAAACCCGCAAAGGTATACCCGCCCGTCCCCATCGCCCCAGCCCTCTACGCCACCATCACCAAGATCCGCACCGTCCTCACAGCCAACTCAAGCAACACGACGCACTCGTCCGGCATCAGCCGCCGCTACATCAACACCGACCTCGCCGAGCTCCTCGACCCGGATACGCAAGTCCTCAGCCAACAGCATCCCTTGTGGCGACTGCGCGGCAACGTGGCGTTGTGGAAAGTGGCGGTGTGGAACATGCTGTGCTACAAGAGTAATGTGAAGAAGGCGGAGAAAGAGGCGCAGCCGCTGCCGGAGGCCTATTTCGAGGAGGTGTTTGAGGATAGGAGGGAGATGGAGAGGGAGACGTTCTTGATGCCGAGCGTGGTGGAGGAGGTGAAGGGGTTGGAGGGCAAGGCCCAAGGGGACAAGTAGCGGCTGAGTTTGGGAGGAGAAAAGGAGGCCGGTGTGCTGGGCGTTATGAGGAGTGAGTGGGGAGGGCCAGCGGTGAAGGTCGTTCGCTCCGTGGAGGGATTGCTTTGAGATACCCAAAAGTTTACGCACGGCGCCTTAAGCGCACTTAGCAAAAAGCAACGCAGTCAGCAGGCAGCGTCGTCTCTACTGCTGCCACCGACTCCTGAGCACCCCACCACACACATCATCGCCCGTCGGCCCGCTCACACGGTCGGCGCACTCTTCTTCTTCTTATCCTCCACCTGCTCGATATTGTCCTCGGGAATCTCCTCGTGATGCTCCCCCAGCCAATCAACGACCTCATCGCTCACATCCCCCTGCACCGTAATCTCCTCGCCGCCACTCGCCGTCTTGGTCACACTACTCCCCGTCGCGAACTTCTTGCCGAACTCCTTGGCCACCTTCTTCAAATCCAGCCCGAAAGCCTCCAGGCCCGCAATCTCCGTCACGTATTTCCGCTTGTTGCGCTCCACACGCTTGATAATAATCTTGGAGCTGGCACGCTTCTCAGCCTCGCGGACCTCGTTCGCCTCGGCCTTGGCGGCCTTCTTCTGGGCGTCCTTCTCGGCGCGCTTCTGGGCGTCGACGGAGAGGGTGGAGAGGCTGGCAGCGGCGGCGTCGGCGCTGTAGAGTTGGCGGTGGAGCGAAGGGTGGGTGGCGGCGAGCCAGTCGGAGCACTTTTTGGTTGTGCCGCCGTACTCACAGTACTGTCACCAACAACATTTTTAGTTGGTCTCGTCGTGCCGGGATAGGATGGTGTTGGGGTTGGGGTTGGTTGGGTGCGGGGTGGATCGTACCTACTTCCGGTGGTAGGGTGCAGACGCCGCAGTAGACGACGTGCTTCGGCGGCCGCACGTCGGTGGGCGCTTGCGTTGCTGTGTCGGCCATGCTGGACGAACGACGATGCTGAGGCGGAAAGATGTGAATCAGACCAAAGCTGTTGTCTGAGAGATGGAGAGGAATGAGCGGATGTTTGGAGGGGTATCTGGTGGGGCAGGAACGCAGAGCCTCATTTCTTGGCGGCGGCGACTGTTTCTTCCAACTTCATCTCACAAACCCAGCTTGTCTCCTTGACGCCACGTCCTGAAGAGTATCCACCTTCTTCCCGGAAACGGCAGTGGGGAGCCATGCACACGTGGCCGCGCAACAGGGCCAAGTGATCACGCGACATCACCGTGTGCAGCCACGTCTACCACCGACCCACGGCCGCGCGCACTTCGGTGGGCAAAGTCGCAGCAATAGCCACGCAAGGAATCTATGGCACCGAATATCGCCGGTCTAGCTGTCCCATGGTCGCTCTGTAATCGTTGAGCGGCGGTTGCAACATGAAGGGTTTGGCATACCATCCGCTTTCGTTACTTCCGTTTGCGGACAGGGCACAATGCATTCCTCGCCGAAAAGCCGAGAAAAGAAATAAGTATCCCCCTTTATCACAACCCAGCGGCCCACATTCTCAGTTTCGGTCTCGATCTTCTACATCTCATTCTGCCACACACAAGAACACAACATACACGATCCCATCTCACCACAATACCCAAACCGTTCCCCGATCGCCACCAACCCCCCGAAACACCGCCAACATGTTCTTCCCCACCACCCTCCTGACCCTAGCCCTCTCAGCCACAACCGCCCTCGCCGCCACAAAATTCACCACAACCACAACGGCCTACGCCGTGCAAACCGGCGCCACCTCCGACTGCGGCGCCTTCAGCACGGTCCCGACCCACTACGCCCACTGCTCCGCCGGCTGCCGGCCGCTCCAGCTGCCCGGCGCCCTGGGCCCGCCCGTCGCCGACTCGCCGTGGCATTGCTCGGACCCGCCCGTGATGACGACGAAGGAGACTGTCAAGACCAAGACGGTGACGTGTGGGGCGGGCAGTACGGTGCGGGAGATGACGCCGGCGTATGGGGCCAAGTGGGCCAAGTGCACGAACTAAGTTGTGGAATGTGGAAAGTGGCGTGGCGTTCGGAAGGATGTGAGAGAGAAGCAAGCATGGCATGGGTAGACAGACCTAATGTTTGTAATAACGAGAAAGCTGGATACTGAAAACGAATTCTTTCTGCTTTCCCTCTCTTCTAACCCATCTGCCTGTCATCGGGAGAGAGAGCGCACAACAAGTCGTGACATGCCATATCCGGCCCTACAAAAGGCCTGCACCCAACCACTCTCTCGTACACACAAAACCGGGTATCCAAAATCCCGAGAAGGTGCCAAAACACCAAAAGCTCCATCGCTCTCACTGTGTGTTAGCCCGCAGCCAAAGCCAAAGCCAGCCAAAGCGGCGTCCGCAACCCCTGCTCTCCAACCCAAAAAGCAAAAAGAATGCAAGCCCGCTAATCCTGCAAAGAAAAATCCACCCAATCCTTCCCCATATTGGCCCCATAAAGAGCTCGCTGCGCGCTGCGCGCCCCCATCATCCCGCCTCCTGCATCTCCCGAATCTTGACCATAAAGTTCCGCGGATACTGTCCCACCTCCTCCGGCGACGGGATCCCGCGCTTGGGGTCCTTGCACCGCTCGACCACCTTGTGGATGATCTGACTCAACAATACCTCCGTAATCACCACCCCGCCCTGGCCCTCCGGGTTCATAAAGGCATCCTCCTCCGAAAGCAATTGAGCGATCGTCGGTCGGCGCTCGGGGTCCCGGTTCAGGCATTTCCGCAGCGTAGCCTTGAGCGCCGGCGGGATGAGGGTGCCGCCGACGCCGCGGTCCGGGAACTCGATGGCGTGCTTGGGGTTCGTGATGGCCATGATGCGCACAATCTGGTTGGAGATGTGGGCGAAGGGGGGGCGGCCGTAGGTCATTTGGTACAGGATGCAGCCCAGACTCCAGACATCCGAGGCCTTGCCGATGCGCATGTCCTTCTTCAGCGGCCGGCCGGCGTCGTCGCGCGCCATGCCCGGTTGGGGCGCGTTGGTGTCGGTGATGCTCTCCGGGGACATGTAGTTGGGCGTGCCGACGTGCGAGTCGCGGTGGACGTTGCAGGTATTGTCCGTGTCGATGGCGTTGGCGATGCCGAAGTCGATGAGTTTCAGCCTACCCTGGACGACGAGGAAGTTGGCGGGCTTGAGGTCCGAGTGAACGATATCGTAGTCGTGAACAGCTTGCACGCACTCGAGCATCTCCTTCCATTGGTAGCGGGCAAAGACGCTGTCGAACTTGGCGTCTATACCGTTGAGGCGGAGCGTGAGGATGCGGTTGAGATCCGTGTCGCCTTTTTCCATCAGCACGCAGAGTTCTTGCTTGTCGTCATTGAGCTCCCAGTCGAAGAGCCGCACCACACGCTCGACTTCCGTCAGCTTCTTCAGCAAGTCGATCTCGCCCTTGTAGCCTCGAACGGCAGACTCGTCGCAATCTTCCAGCTTCACGCGCTTGAGGGCGAACGTCTTGAAGTTCTCCGCCATCACGCAGTACACGTCGCTCGACCCGCCCTTCCCGATCTTGCCCATCTGCGTGAAGATCTTGCCGTTGATGACGATGTGCGACCGCTTCTTCTTCGACTTGGTCACACTCGCTCCCGCTGTCGCCGTAGCAGTGTTTAGTACAGACATTTTCGGCGGAGGCGGAGGCGCGGGACGATGCGGCGTATTGCCACTGATGGCACCCAGCGCTCTTCTTTCTTGTTGTTGAGCCGGAACAGGCACTGGTGTCTCATCGATCATCCGCGGCTTCGGTCTCTCATCGTCCGACAGGATGGAGATGGACTGCTTGCCGAAGTACTTGAAGTCCTGATCCTTGTTGCGCTTGAACGTGGGCGGTGGCATGTTCTCCTGGTCTTCCGAGGCGTCGGTGTGGATCTTCGGCGCGACATATCGATACTGCGCTCTGCCCATGCTTGGCACCCTCTGAGGTGGCTTCGGATCTAACGCTGGCTTTGGTACGTCTCGGTCCACACTCGACTGTCTATGTTGAGAGACTTGCTGAGCAGGAGCAGGTTCGTCCGCAGTCGTTATGCTCGGACGTTTCCGCTGCTGATATCGCTCAGCGCTCGGCTGTCGACTTCGTGGGAGATCGTTACTAGTTTGGCGAGAGTCTGGTCTCGAATCGTTGCTCGCCTGACTTCGGGAGAAGTAGGAGTTTGCGTTCCGGGATTCGTGTGATGCGTGTGATGCGTGGCTCTTGTGAGCAAAGTCGTGTACTGATACTGGATCGACGGTTGTGGCGCGGGTGTCGACGCTCCCATTTCGACTGCGCTGGCCTTCAGCGCCTGAGAAACTTCGATCCTGCGGTGTATGGGCCGTGGCACTTGGCTGGGAGGCTGGCGCACTCGGCACCTCATCAGCAGGAGAAACGTTGTCCTCGCTGTCTCTACGCCTAAGTCCTCGCCGTACCGGTCCGCTTTTGAGGAAAGAGCCAGTCCCAATGGGTGCCCGCTTGATGCGCTGTGACCCGGGCGGAGGCACGGCTTCTGCGGAGGTATTTCGTGATCGGCCCATGGTGGAGCTGCCATAGCGCGAGACGGTCTCCGGAGGATGATGGTGCGATGCGCTGCGGCTGAGCTCGCTGCCAGATCTGTCGTGTTCATGCGATTCTGCAGCACTGCCGGCTCCATTGCGCGAGCCCGGCCTGCTAAGTGACGGCGGCGGATGCTGCTGGCCGTCTTGCGAAGCGTTGCTCCCTGCCCTGGTTCTGCTTACTCTTAGCGCGCGAGGAGCCGGAGCGGGCGTGACCAACTCCGGCTTCCCACCCAAGTCGGGCGTCGGGTCGCGGTTCACTGCAAAGCGCTGGGGGTATGGCCCAGAGATGCTGATGCTGCGTGCGCCCGATCCCGATCCCCTCCCACCAACCTGCACGATCCTGGGCGGCGTGTACCCTCTGTCATGTCCAAGTACCGAAGGCGAGCTTTTCCGCACGATCTTGATTCCGGGTGCTCTGCTAGGTGTGTCTAAGCCTGCCTTGTTCGCACTGGCCGATCTGTTGAAGCGTGGGGCCTCACTGACACGCTCTTGCCTAGGCGGAGACGACGGGAGTGGCGCGTCTGCTAGCAAGGCCTGGGTGACCTTGGAGAACTTGATCGCGGGAGGCGGTTCATCGTCCGAGTCGCTGTCGTCGACGCCGAACCGCTTCATGGCCGGCGCATTGGCGGAGAAGCCCGTGTTGTGCGTGTTGTGGTGGTGAATGGACAAAGGAGAATTGCGCCGGATCTGAGGCCGATGGGGATGCGCGACAGCGGCCATGATGCGCTTCACTCGCTTGCCGATCCCGCTCCCTTTGCGCCTGATATGCCCTGCAAGTCCTGCTCCTGTGTGTCCAATGTGCTGCTGAGTCGTCGGTGCGAGTGTGGGTGGGTCCGGTACGGTATTGTTGCTGTTGTTGTGCTGCTCGTCGCAAGGGCCATGCGCGCGGTCTAAGTATGCTGGCGCGATCCCAAAGTGCGGTGGCGACGCAATCGCTGCTCCCGTAACAGGCAGCTGGCCGGCATGTGGTCGTTAGAGAGGCGAGCTAAGATTTGCCGTGCAAAAGGCTGCGGGCAGCGTGGGTCGAGGTCGCGTTGTGAGCATCGCGGTCGAGTCCGCGTTGCCGGGCAACCACGGATGCGGCAGAAGCCGAGGGCCCGATGGCTTCCCGAATCCCGACATCAGACGTCGCCGCTTCTCACGCCAGCACCTGCTTCAATTGCTTGGGCAACAGCAATAGCCTCGAAGTGCTGTACTAGCCTCGAAGTGCTGAACAATTGCATTCTCCAGCACTTCAGCCGTTCGTGTGTGGTGTACACTTTGCCCGCGCCGATTCCGTCGCCAGACCCACTCCATGGCTGCGCAGTCCAACCCTCTAAGAATCCCTCTTTTGCCACGTTCGACATTGCACCGTGTCATATCACTGCATGGGTCAGTAACCCGTTCTTATATTCCGGCCAGGGAGCACGTTGTCTTCACATCTGCTAAAGACCTCCCATCGACCGACCTGCGCTCGAGCCAGGTCATCAGTCGGGCAGACGCAGTACCAATAGGCCAAGACGTTCTTGCACGTCTCGAGATCTTCTATCATGTCCCTATCTTGACGCCGCGGCAGTGAACAAACACCCAGGCGGTCGTTTGCTGCACAAACAGCTACCTACCCAACCAGACTACACCATCATATGTCTCCCTAGTCTGCCCTCGTCTGCGACATCCCGCTGTCTGGCATCGTTGGCATGCGCGGAGCGAATCACATGGCGACGACATTCGTGATTCACGGCGGGCTTCATCATTCACTGCGCATCATGCTAGCCTGGGATGGTTAAGCGCGAGGCTGGAGCTTTCCCTTGGCGCGTCTGTCCGAGCTTCCGATCTTATACTGAGTCTGCTCCACCCACAACTATACATTGCTGTTTTCGCAAGTCTTCTCAACTCGTACCAAAACTACCTCATCGAACGAGCCACGCCAGACTGCACCTACCGCCACTCGACCGGTCTCACGCGCCAGCCGCCAGCCGCCGTCGTCTGCAGACCACTCGCTCAGCGCTATCTCCAAGAGGCTCGGCCATTGTATGCTAAGCTTTATCCTCTCACGGTCACTGCCACTTTCACAGAAACCACAGTCATCATGGCATCCACCATCGGCACCAGCGTGTTCCCGCACTTCGCAGACGGCGACGTCAAGATCGTGCTGTCAGACGACCCGCAAGACACCCTTACGCTCCACATCGCCACGCTCGCCAAGGGATCGGACTTCTTCAAGGCAAGCCTCGAGAGGATGGACTGGTCGCACAACAAATATATCCGCAAGGAAGGCGACGTCCAGACAGAGGTCGGCATGAAGCTGCTGGAGCTTGACATGGACGGCAGTGACACGTTCCCATTGCTCATGGGCGCTGTATGTAAGTGCTCGTAACGTTGATCGTACTCCGACTAACGTTCGCCTAGACATTCGAGCCCTCCGCGGAGAAGATGATAAGCAAGCGTCTAGAGCATGATGCGCCGCTCGGTCTCAGCGAGTTGACGAATTTGAGGTACCCGAGCCACATCATCGTCTCGGCGTACAAAGTGGGCTTCGCACTGCTGTACAATTTGCGTGTGGACTTGGCCACAGATGTCAAGAATATCAGAGCGAGTGCCCAGGTCATCCCGGCCGTTGTCGACTTCCTGGACGCCTACGGACTCCTGCCTGCATACAACCCCCTCATCAGCGATATGCTGTTCGGGGGCAGTGGGTGCGGCTACGACATCATCGGCCAAAACCCACTGCGCATGCTCCTGGTCGCTTGCAAGATGCAGTCTCAGAACATGTACCAGGAAGCCATGAAGCACGCGGTTGGCGTCCATGAGATGCACAACTGTGAAGGGAGTAACATAAACCACGTCTACTCTCCTGCCTTCTTCCTTGACCTCGGCGAGAGTGAGATACACGCGCGCTTCGTACAGCACACCAAGGATGTGCACACACACGTCGAAAACCTGAAGAAGCAAATGCTTACCACCTACCCGATCTGTTGCAACAAGCTCGGCCTGGCTCGAGACGTGGGGCTTGCTATCTGGCGCGGTTGGGTTATCGATCATATCACCACTTCGCCCTCCCACGACGGCCTTCTCCAGCTCGCCAAGAAAGACTACGACGTCTCTAGCATCATCCGAGACTGGTCTACCAAGGACTGGGACAAGGACGTCGGGGTGCGGTTCGGACACGTGCATCGTGCAGTAGAGAACTGCTTCACGACCGCGACGATGTGGCTGTGGAGAGGAGAGGGCGAGGGTCCGAAGGGCAAGCAATTTCACGACAACAAAGATGAGCTGAACTATGCTTATCTGAGGTACTACTGCTACCTGACTTTCGATGAGGACTACGAGTACCCGTGGGCGGGGAAGACTCGGGTGCCTAGCTATACGCTCCCGACTGCGAAAACGACTACGGTGCTTGACTTCGGCGATGCGGAGATCTGAGACACTCTCCGGTCAAGAGCTGCTCCAAGTAGCTACGAACACGATGACGGTAGTCCCGGCGATGCACTGGAAAACTCACTCAACTAAGGCCGTCTCCCGGCAAGATCTGCTTCAAGCAGCCATGTCTCTCCGAGTGCATTGTGCTCGCTTTGCACCCCAAATCGCGAATGGTGCGTTGGTCTTAGCACTGTCTCGGACGACTGTCTCAGATGAGTGTCTCTGACACCCTAGTACATACATAATCACTGCAATGAAGCATCGATTCAACAGACACTGTACTCTAGTAAGGACCTTTACCCAGCCTGCTTCTTCGTAAGGTGATCACATAGCTTGCCCTTCCCTTCCCGAGCTCTAGCCAACGGTTCCGTAGCACATCTTCCCAAACTCACACCCCTTCCCACACCTGTTGCCCGGCCAGTGCTACAATGTTTCTCGACGGCTGGATCCAGTACTTTACCATCAGCAACGGACATCGCATCGTCGGCCTTGTCGCCAGCGACCCCTTCGCCATCTTCGGCTTCATCCTTCTTATCCTGATGATCCCAGTCGCACTCATCCTCTTGACGGTGACTGCCCGCCGCTCAGTACATTCCATATTCGACGGCATTCGTCACGATGCACGATACCGCCGTCTGCGACGCTCAGCACGCATCTCGCTTCTCCCCACAAGCCAGCAGAGGATGTCACACCGGTCCAACAGAGCGACTGCAGGCACCAAGCGGGTCTCGTTCGTGCTCCCGCAATCGCCTTCGACGCCCCGGACGCCCGTGACGCCGAAGACGACGGAAGCTTCTCCCATGCTCAAGGCGTCCAGCAGTACAGTGATGAATTCACAGCTCGAGCGCGGCCCGCAGGCTTCGCCGTCTGGCTCAACGTTCGAGGACATCTGCGATCGGTGGATCGAAGCCCGACGACCACCGCGAGTGGAGCTCGAGCTCGAGGATGCGGATGCGAAGAAGCAGTGGGCCAGCGACTTCCAGCAACAGCTGAAGAGCACCGCTACTTGACCTTCTGCTGGTATTCTGCTGCGGGAAGCTGGCTTTCGCAGTGTGCATACGCTCCTCTCCACCTCGCAAATTCACGTTCGGTCCGTCTGCCGGACACCGGTCGTCTAAGTGAATGTGATCGGGAGGTGAACGCTTCTTTCGACGTCCCGTATTCACTGGTATTGTTCACGTGTCGTCGCTAGGTGCACGGGCAGTATAACACCACTCGACACAAAGTATAAACTCTTCCTCTGAGATGGATCACAAAACGGAACACCCTCAACACTTCATCCGTTTCGGCATCTGCAGTTCAAGCGCAAGATCGGCTAACGCTCACGCTTACCTTTCGCGAGTCTCTACAAAGCGATATTCGACATCTCCAACTTCTACACCGCGGTCCCTGCGAACATCAGCAAGCAAGTACCTGCTGTTCCAGCACGTGCATCCTCGCGGCCGTTCCAACACCAGCCGAGAGCTCGAACTTCGAGCGGACTCTCGAGCATAGACCTGTACGTACCGCGGCGGCACTAGCGAGAACACACCTACGAAGTCCGGCCTTTCTCTCCGGCAGGCTCTCAAGCTTGAAGCGTATTAGTCTTGCTGCCAGCCTTCCTCTGCTTTTATCCGCAGGTCAGGCGACATGGTGATCTCCGAAGCACAGATGGACGAATATGAGCAGCAATACCGGAAAGAGACCATGGACACGGATCTCACATTCACGAGAGCCTACCGGCAAAGCAGTGCCCCGGCGACGGACTCGGATGAGATCGATGGGAAAGAGACAGCTCTTCCTCTAGGCCATCTCTTCGTTGCTGTTTCCGAAGCTCGAGACATTGACGACCATCTCTTCGTTGCTGTTTCCGAAGCTCGAGACATTGACGACGACAATCTTATCTTTCGATTCAAGAACGGCAACGTCATCATCTCACTTGCCCCGTTCGGTACAGACGATCTCCTCCTACCTAGCCAGCTGCTCGTTGAGAGATCCGCATGGTTCAAGGCCGCGCTGAGGGATGAGTGGTGGAAGTACAAGCTCTTAAGCTTGAACGAGGAAGGCGTTGAGATCATCGGGTCCGTTGTCCAACTCGATCTTGTATACGAAAGCGACGGAGGGTCGACCTTGAAGGGCAGGAGCAGACTGACATCGGAGCTTGACCGCCTGAAGAGTGACAACAGCACGCTGCTTGAGATCGTCAGGTCGAAGCGTGCATTGCACGACGACTACCAACTCGACTCGGATGTCCGCGATACTTGGGGCTGGAATCATGGCTATCCAGACGAGACAGCCGATCCGTTCCGGAGGACCGTGATCGAAGCGCACAAGATCGGGTTCGCATTGATGCTAGACTTGCCATTCCAGCTTTCGCAGCTGCCCAAGCGCTTTGCTGACTGGCCGCATTCCCGCAACGAGACCCTCGTCGTTCTCAAGGTGCTGGAATTCGCCGACACTTACAGCACTTTCGATAGAATGGCCGAAGGCATCACCAAGCTCATCCTAGGACCGGAGCTCGGCAAGTCCACCATCTGCCTCTACCCGGGTACATACCTGCGTGTTGCTTGCGTGCTGCACAGCCGCGAGATCTTCGATATAGCTCTGCCGTACGCAGCACTGCGCAATGGCGTGGAACAGCTCGAGGACATGGGTAGAAATGTGGGTCTGGAGATGGCGGTGCTACAAGCCGCACTGCACCTAGAGCGAAGCGCCGACAACGCCATCTCCGAAATGCTTTGCCTTGACGTTCAATTGCACTTTGGGCCAGCTGCAAACGCTCACAAGGCCATGGCCATCTGGAGCCACTGGCTGATGCAACAGATGTTATCTTCAGGCATGGACAAGTGGCTTATTGTTGGCAAAGTCCTCGAGGTCGAGTTCGATGTGAAGGCAATGGCTGCCAACCATGTCGCGACGACGACGGCAGTGATTTCAAGTCCCGTGGACTGTGAGGACCTCGAACCGGCATTGGCTGCCCTTGTCACCACCATGAAGCAGATTGCCTCTCGTGTCGAAGACGCCAAGATGCTCCCGGGGTGTGAGTCGTGGTCTTATTCCCCGTACCTCTACCCGTGGGAGTACAACGACAGCGTGCAGGTCGAGCCGCCCACCACTTTGACATTGATGTCCGATCAGCAGACGCATCCACAGCGCAGAATTCGGACAGAAACACCGTGATATCGCGCGTCGAAGGAGGATGGTGGCATAGAGGCAAGCTGAACGGCGGCGGCCTCGCGGCAGCGGAATGTGAACAGGACGGATTTGTGGTGGTAATTGTACTTGGGTTACGGGTAGCATCTACCATAGTGCGATAGCCTGTGAACCTTGATTTGGAATGCAATGGTGATCCCTTCAATAGGTGCCGGAAGCTGCTCGCACTGCGTCGTCGAGGGTTGGCGTGACAAGGTCAGCAGACCTCAAAGTGCGGATTGCATCATGAGATCCGATCATTCCCTTTTCTCATCGTAGCCCGATCGTAGATACCCGTGCATCAAGATCGCGCACCACCTTCGTCTGTGAACAGCCCTCTACCCAGCTCCGCGACAACCCTCAAACGGAGCGGCAAGATGCTTTCCCTCGACCAGATCCTCTTAGCTTTTGCTAACGACTGGTTCGCTCTTGCGGGCCCCTTCCTCTTCGTTCTTCTGCTGGTCGTCTGCGTTCTTGTCCTCACAGTCTTTGCACGAAGATCGGGCAATGAAATACACGACCAAGTGCTCATACCGGTCCGCAGCAGCGAGCAAAGGCAGTACTGGATCACCCGTCGGCGGCAGCGCTTCGTCGCCGCATACGGCGATTATCCGGACATGTTCGGAGAAGGCACATTGCTGGGCGAAGCAGCTAAGCACAGGAGAGCCCACGCGGCAAGGGCCAAACTGGAGAGCAGCCGGAACCACATTGATGGGAGTCCCGCCAAGCGTAAAGGGCCATATCTTCCAGTCTTTGCGCCGAAGATGTCAGACGACGACCTGTTCAAGGAGATCGGTCGGCTGGAGGCACAGAGCGAGGTGTCTTTAACGACGAGCCTGGAGAGAGTAGCAAGCCAAAGGAGTCTGGAAGGGAGAAATGGGTCTTGGTGGAAGATGTTCGATAATTCGACAAGCGAGCGAAGAGCGATAGGATCCCGGAGAAGCCCAGGTTTGCGCCAGAAGTCTCGCAGCAGCCTCGGGACCCTGACGAGCTTGTTGGAGGCGACGGAGGAAGATAATGAGATGCACCTTATGCCAGGGCATGCTAGCTCGGCACAACTTGCGACCACCAGCAGTGAAGTTGATGCCTCGCGAGCCCAGTCCGAACGCAGCTGGAGCATCATGGGTGATGGAGAAGCTAAGGAGTACGAAATGCAGACCTTGACCCGAGAGCCATCCGTCATTGCAGTGAGCAGAGGCGGTATTGCTGGTACGGAGCCTGCTGATGCGCAGGAGCAGCTCATCACGGTTGTCGGGACTAGAGCAGGCACTGATGAGGAGCTGCTACACCCGATGGCAGTGTCAGCCTTTAGCAGGACAGGCGATGGGGGCGAAGAGCCCGAAGCCTCGGTGCTAAAGATGCCGCCTGTTTTAGAGCCCAGGACTGATGAAAGCACCAACAAAGAAGGGTTGCTGCTGAGGCATTTTGCCGGCATACCGGGAAGCGGGGAAGGACAGGAGCTCTCTACCAAGGCGCCGGGTCAAATTCTACGCCAAGAAGGACGTTGGGGGAAGGAGGAGCTGCGACGCACCGAGCGAGCATTCAGCCGGCCGTCAATTCTCGGCTTGGAATACGAGTGAGATGCGGCATGCAGTTGCTGGTCCTTCCTACAGTGCATCCCAGCTTACATTAAAGGCCTGCTTGACACCCGGCGCAGAGTACTCCTGGTGGGCAACACTTGGTTGGGCGAGGGGTATAGCAGCTTAAGCCTGCGCATCTTCTGTCGTTCCCGTGCGAGGCTGATGCAGACCGCTAAAGCGGCCATGTAGTACCCGCATCTTGCTGAGGTATGGGTCTTTGTCGAGGTAGGCACCCCTCAACCATCTCTCCTTCCCAGCATCGCCAGCCTCAAAAGCCTTCCGTGCGTGCAAAACCCTTCGGTTGTCGAACAACACGCACTCGCCGGGCCGCATCATCCGCTCGTAGATTCCCTGCGGTCTGTGGATCAGCTGGCTGAATTTGCTGGCTGCGGCGTGCCACTGCTCGACGGCGAAGTTGAGGTTTTCTGTCGGTGGCGATCTGCTGAGCGGCGAGATGCCGCTGGGATCTTCCGCGGATTGCAGGGAGAAGGGCGCCTGGAACGGTGGAGACCAGGAGATGGCATCGATCCAATTCGAGATGTTGAGGTCCGGTTGTGATAGCCCAGCGCCGTCTTGTGCTTTGCGCAAATGGCGGAGTGATCTCACTTTCAGGCGGCCGAAGAAAAGATGCTCGCTCAGCTCGATGACATGGCGATGCTGCTTGTAGTGGTGCGACTCTGGGTGGTCGTAGTGGAAAGTTACCGGGAGCTTGCTGAGGGCCTCGAACGCTTCGAAGTCAGCAAAGAAAAGGTCCTGTGCAGCTTTGTGGCTGTCTGTGAAAAGGCTCGCGCCACCGGCAGAGGAAGAGCGGATGCAATGTAAGAATTGCAGATGTGGTGGCTGCTTCATATACAGCAGGTCCATGTGAAAGCCGAGATGTTGTGAAGTGTAGGCTACATTCTTGGCTTGGGGTACGGAGCGGACGTCCCATGTAGAGCCGTAGAAGGTGTTTTTGAGTGGGCCTATCCGCTCGGCGATGGTGGACACTGCGCTCTCTGACTCCGGCACATTGGTCAAGAAGAGCATACCATGCGTATGAAGGTTCAGCAGTGCTTGGTATAGCGTAGCGTCGTCTGACATGTAGGCTTCGTAGTCAATGTCTTGGACATCCTTTCTGAACGTGTCGGCCGTCCAGAGGATCCGACTAGGTGGCTTTAACACGTTGGATGGACTGCCTGTCTCGGTGATGTTACGCAGAGTATCCAGTGGCAAGCTGGTGATGTGACCAGCCCCAATACCGGGTATGTCCTCCGACCACCGTAGATGGACGGCGGTTGACCCCTCGTTTGGGACTACGGTAGCTTTAATGTCTGCTGGAATCTCGACGGTCGAGAAGAGTTTTTGCCGGGTAGATTGATCGACACACCGAGCACATTGGCACAGATCCCGCAGGAGCAAAGGCGAGAAGCTATGTACGGTGCCGTCGAGGCTGATGGCTATGTTGTTCGCCGGAACGTCTCGGTGTCCTGGGCGGCCATCCGGCTGAACTGGAGCGTTTGGGCCAGAAAGCATGGGGCGGTACGGGAAAAAGTCTGGCTCGTCCTGGCCTCGGGCCTGGCTTCGGGCCCAGGCTTGGTCCGGAACGACATGTCTAACGAATGGGCCAGTACTGGACGTTGATGGAGGTGCTGGTTGCTGCTGGAGCCTGCCGTACACCGTGAACGACCGCACTGAGCCAATTGTGCTGTGGAACGAGCGCGGCCGGATGAGTGCAGCAAGCTGCCGTGCTGGTGCAAGGCGTGGGTCCATCCTTGACCTGGTCTGAGCTGTGACAAGCTGAAGAGATGAGGTGGAGGTCAAAGTCACGCCCGGACGTGCTAAAGCGGAGCACGATACGGCTTTTTACGTGCATTAGACTAGTTCTGCGGCGGTAAAAACATCGAGATTCTGTACAGTCCGACCTCACGACTCACGTCCGGAGGCGCGTTTTCGCATTATTTCTCCAGCAATTTGCCGTTGTTTGTGCCTTCCACGCAAGCAATCAGTGCTCCCAGCGGCTGATGGATGTCGCCAGCTGCAGAGCCTCTCCGCGATGAGGTACCTACTCCACCGTCACCATCACTGCGATGAGCAGCGAACCGCAAGCTAACCGATACAAGGGCACGCGCACGCAGGTAGTCACCGCAGGCGCAGTCGCCGGTCTCGTCTCCCGCTTCTGCATCGCTCCCCTTGACGTCTTGAAGATCCGCCTCCAGCTGCAATACCACTCCCGCGCCGATCCGTTATCAACTTCCATCCGACGGGCCGCAGGCGTGTTGGATGTCGCGAGGAACATCTGGCGGCAGGAGGGCATTACGGGCTTCTGGAAGGGCAACATACCTGCCGAGGGACTGTACCTGAGCTATGGCGCGGTGCAGTTCTTGGCGTACCGCAGCACCAACCAAGCGATCGATGCGCTGGCGGCGAAAGGCGATGTAACGGTACCCGGGACAGTGAAGAGCTTCGTGGCGGGTGCCATAGCTGGCACGGCTGCGACTACGGCTACATACCCGCTCGACCTGTTGCGTACGCGCTTTGCCGCCCAAGGCACGGAGAAAGTCTACACAGGCCTCCTAGCCAGCATCCGCGACATCACCCGCCATGAAGGGCCGGCCGGCTTCTTCCGCGGCCTCACCGCCGGCGTCGCGCAGGTTGTGCCCTACATGGGACTCTTCTTCGCCTTCTACGAAAGCCTGAAGCAGCCCATGTCGACCGTCCACCTCCCATTCGGTTCCGGAGATGCGGTCGCCGGCGTCACCGCATCCGTCTTCTCGAAGTCCGTCGTCTTCCCGCTGGACACAGTCCGCAAGCGCCTGCAGGTGCAGGGTCCGACACGCAGCAAGTTCGTCGGTGGCGCACGGATCCCAGTCTATGATCGTGGGGTCATGGGGACGATGGGGATGATTGTGCGGAGGGAAGGGTGGAGGGCGCTGTACAGAGGGCTGAGCGTGAGCTTGATCAAGGCTGCGCCGGCCAGTGCGGTGACGATGTGGACGTATGAGAGAGCGCTGCATTTGCTGCAGGGTATGAAAACGGTTGAATGAGGTGGAAAAACGTGGCACATGTACTCAAACTCAAGACCCAGGCTTGAAGGTCGTTCGTATGTCCGCTGAGGACGCAGATCTCGAAGAGCCTCTGCTGCAACGGTCGTTGCTCTTGCTAGTGGCTCGTTGTCCCGCGAGAGGCCAGTCTTGTGCTTCTTCGCCTTCTGGAGTGGCAAAACAGAGCGTTACGATCACAAAGCAAGTGTCAGCCGGCTTTCACGAAACACGGCCGTGGTGCATGTGGCATGACGTCCGCACAAGCAAACGAAACGCAAGCTTCGTAAGTGCCTGCTTCACCCGTGCGCCGTGTGGACCCAGCCAATGGACCACTCTCTCTAAAGCGTAATTCACTCTCTGTTCTCCGTTTGATCCGACGTCGATTACTCACCCTACCCTGGCCTGTTTTCATGTCTTCGCAATGCGCTATCATAAGATCATGTCCCAGTCTTTGGTACCTTATAATCTCCTTCTTCAGCGGAGTGGCACGAGTAGCAGCAGCCGATGCCAGCGACGATGGCCTCGAGCAGCGACTATGCGAACTGGTACTCGGCGCACTACGCGGAACCTCTGATCCCACAGGACGGTACAATCCCATTCTACCTCGATGCGTGGGTCGACAAGACAGAGTACGACAGCGACGATGAGTTCAAGACGGTCGTCGAGATTGAGGAATGGGACGCACACGGATCTCAGATTGTCCCACCGACCTCCTCACTTGTAAGCACGGACAAGCGCTTCATCCTGGTCTCACACGTCCCAGAACCAAGGCGAACCCTGGCTTGCCGAGGATTTGCTGTGCAAGGCGCAGACACCATCATCTCCCTTTCTCCCGACGACGCAGATTCGTTGCTCCTACCGAGCAGCCTCTTGGCACAGAGTCACCCGTTCTTTGAGGCTGCATTCGGTGGCCGCTGGGCCTCCAATAGACTGGAGACAGGGCCCAAGGTGGTCAACGAGCGAGCAACAAACGAGCGCTCGGTTCGTTTGTTATAACAAGCAAGCGAGCAGGCCTCTTATTAAGCCGAACAAGCGAGTAGTAGCGTAAACAAACGAGCCTGTTCGTATTTATATTATTAGTATGTGTTTTGGTATAAAGTCACGAATTTAAGGTTAGGATTTGGGTTAGCAAAGCCTAATCGGAGGCCTTCCGCTTGTTCGGCCCGCTGCCGCTAGCTAATCGGTAAGTCCTATAGAAACCTCCTCTTCGTATCAATCTCGTATTAATAGGATAATAGCTACGAATAATCTATTAATATACTACCTTATCTATCTATAATACTACTAGCGAGTATAGTAACTTTATCCTTAACCTTATATAATAATCTAACCGAGATCTACGCTTAATCCGACCTTACTATCGTCTACGTCTTACATAGAACGAAATCCGGTATTCTTATCGGTAAAGGCCGTACTACTAGATACTAACCTATACCTCCTAGCAAGCGATTACTCTATAGCTAGACCTATAAGGGTATAGGCAAGCCGATAATACGCCTTCGTAATAGCTAGAAGCTCTAGATATACTGCCTTTACTACTAAGAGTAGATAGAAGGCCTATTTACTATACTAGCCGAACTAACTACTAACGCGATCTATTACCTTATAAAGTAATATAACTATAACGAGAAGGGTAACTACGTTAGCAAGTAGGTAATACTAGCGAAGCGTAAGAGTATTATAGACAAGCTATAGTAGTAGGAGAAGCGGTAGAAGTAGGCTTTTAACTATCTATATTAGCAAGGCCTATTTATTAGCTAGATTATAGTCAATAATCTATTACTCTAGTAAGGTATATTACTACGCCTCCGGAACCTTATCCTCTACTACGATCCGGTGCTCGAAGACGCCTTGCCCTTAAGCTATAATACGCCGGCGGTATAGATTAAGAAGTACTATATTATCGTAAAGGCGTAGGTACGTACCAAGCTCGTAAAGTTACGTAGTAGGATAACTATCTCGTTTAATAGCTAGAAGTTAAATAGTAATATAGATCTGCTTAGCGTAATAGCTTATTACGTTAATAACGACTAGAAGTATTAGAATACGCTCCTTACGCTATTACCGACTTACGGCTTGCATACTAGTGCTAATATAAGTAAGTAGCTCCTAGAGGTTATTACTAACTATAAGCTTAGTAGTAAGATCGAATTTTACGTAGCTAATAACGCCTCTAATAACGATACTACTATCTAACTGCTCGGTAGTAACCTCGAGGTAGATCTTTATAAATAACGCCTCCGCTATAGTGCTTATAGTATTAACCTAGTCTGTAAGGCTATCCTTATCGGCGTAGACGTCGACTGCCTTAAGCAAGCTTACGATAAGGATAATAAGCTCGTAGAAGATAAGGATATAGTTAATAACGCTATTACTACTATTAGGGTATATAGATCTTAGCTAGTATATATAAGATAGCTACCTAACGAAGGAGCAGTACGTTAATAAGGTAGATAAAGGACTATATAAACTATATTA
>JAVFHQ010000110.1:0-26992 GCA_035135055.1 Oleoguttula mirabilis | reverse complement strand
AATAGGTATACTTAGCCTAGGAGAATGTTAAGGAAAGGATTCCATTGCTAAACACCTACTAGGAGGCAGTGGGAGATCCAATCTAGGGTGAGATATAGAAGGATACTGTTAACAAGGAGCTCATTGCTTTAGGTAGCAACAACACCTAGGAAGAAGTAGTTCCTCCAAGAAGGGCTAACATTGTTAGCTCTAAGTAGGTCTTTAATATAAAGTACAATATAGATGGTTCTGTAGAGAAGTTCAAGGCTAGACTTGTGGCAAGAGGCTTCTCTTAGAAGTATAGTATTGACTATAAAGACACCTTTGCTCTAACTATGAAGCATAATACCCTTAGGGTGTTCATAGCTCTAGTGGCAATACACAATTTAGAGTGCTATTAGGTGGATGTTAACAATGCCTTTACTAAGTCCTTCCTTAAGGAGCTAATCTTTATAAAGCTACTACCTAGAGTTACTATTAACCTAGGCCAAGTCTTTAGGATCCTAAGGAGCCTATATAGGCTTAAGCAAGCTACTAGAGACTGGAACTAGATATATATTGCTAAGCTTTAGAAGCTAGGATTCATTTAGAGTAAGGCAGACCTATGCCTCCTTACATACCTAGCTAAGAAACTTATTATCCTTATCTATATGGATAATATTACTATTGCTAGACCTAAGCTTAAGGAGGTTAAGTGGTTCAAGGAATCCTTTGCTAAGCTCTTCAAGATCAAGGACCTTAGAGAAGCTTAGAAGATCCTTGGAGTTAAGGTTACTAGGGATAGGGCCAAGGGAACACTTAGACTGGACCAGACTCACTATATAAGGGATATCCTAGCCAAGTTTAGCATGTCTAAGGAAAAGGCTTACCTAACACTCTCTCTACTGGACTCCTATAATGTACTGAAACTATCTGGCCTAGATAATGTTAGGATTAACAGAGAGGAGTACTAGCAGATTATTGGAAGCTAGATATACCTTGCAATCCTAACTAGGCTAGATACTGCTTTTGCTCTTGGAAGACTTAGCTAGTACCTTGCTAATCCTTCTGCTCACTATGCCTATATATTGAAGAAGATAAGCAGATTCTTTAGGACCTCTATAGACCTTGGCATTGTTTTCTTAAGGGATGGAAACAGAACCCTTCTTGGGTACTCTGATTCTGATTATGTAATAGACAAGGTGGACAGAGTCTCTATCCTTAGCAATATGTTTATGTTGGCTAGAGGCCTAATCTCTTGGATAAGTAGGAAGCAGAAGTCTATAGTAACCTCAACTATGGAGGCAGAGTATATAGCCATATATGCTTATACTAAGCAGTCCTAATAGCTTGCATAGATCCTAAGGGATATAGGGTTTGCAGAGGTAGTAGGAGCCAATGTATTCTAACCACTGCTAAAGGAGAACCTAAAGTTTGCTTTGGGTTCCCTAGCAGGTCCCTTAGAGTCTGTACTGTTGAAGGGTGACAATTAGTCTATACTTGCACTAATCAAGGATGCTCATACTATAGACAGATCCAAGCACATTAACACTGCTTACTATATAGTAAGGTCTCTCTGGAGGAAGAGGAGGATTGCTATAGAGTATATCCTTACTAGAGACATAGCTACTAATAGGCTAACCAAGCCACTTGCTGGACTAGCCTTCTAAAGGTTTATTGGCCAACTGGGATTGGTTAAGGAACTGCCCACCTAACCTAAGTAGGAGTGTTAAGTTATGTTAGTTTAGGAGGACAGTGGGAGTGACAGCCTAAGGCTTTAGGCTGCCAAGACTTAGTTATCCTAGAAGAGACAAGATAAGATCTCTATCTCTCCTATACATAGCTTAACTTAATTAACACTGTGTGACGGCACGATTGGTTCCCTTAGTCCTATTCCCAAGCAAGATACTTCCGTACCTAACCTACCTGTAGGACATACCTTTTAACACTTAATAGTAATATTGTTAAGTCCTCTGTAGTCTATACATACTCTCTATTCCCCGCCGGGTTTAGGTACAAAGACTACTAGGTATCCCGCTAGTAACTCTAACTGTCGGATAAGTCCTTTCTTCTATAGGCTATCGACGTACTTCCGAAGCACTTCGAGTTTCTCGGCTAAGAGTAGTCTAACAGGTTGCTTTACTAGAGCAGTATCCGGTAATAGCTTAATCTTATAATCCTATAGTTAATAAGCTAGTAAGGCTTCGTCGTCGGTTTCCTCTCGGAATAGTTCCTTAAACTCTATATATTCCTTAGGAATATCTACTATAGCTGTAGGCTAGTCCATTGCCTTACTCCATAGTACTTAAACATTGTTAGGGTCGTCCTAAATCGCTTGTTCCGTTTCTGCGTATATTATTGCGCAGATATCGACTATGTCTAGTGTATCGTGCACTATAGATAGCGGTGTCGGTTTCGGAGATCCTTCAAACTAGATAGTCTCCTTTTTCTAGTTAATGTATAGGTTAGCTTCCTTGAGCCAAGGAAGTCCCAAAACTATATCTAATCCCGGTAATTCGGTAATGTCGAACTGGATTATCCCTTAGTAGCGTCCTATCCTTAGGGGTAGTTCTTTAGTCTCTTCTATAACTATTCCTTAGTTATACGTAACTAGTTTCCCGTCTATCGCTTGTAGCAGGAACGGTTCGTCCTTTCGCCTTAGGTCCACTTGTTTGGCCTATACGAACTATAGTGTTATAAAGATTCCAGTGCATCCTAAATCTATAAGTACTTTGGCCTTCTAGTGGCCGATCGTTACCTAGACACGTAGGTTATTAGCGTAACGGATCTGTGTTGCGGCTATCGTGTATAGCCCTTATTGGTCCATTCGGAGTCGTGCTTCCGAAGGACCTACTCGTTTCCTAAGTAGTCTGTTATAGGTGTAACGTTCCTATACTAAGGTCGTAGTTATACCTATTAGCGTATCCGGCGGACTGGTAGTATAGTAACTCTAACTTCATTGTCGAGTTCCTCCTACTCGTCCTTAGTTATTAGTTGTATATCTCCTCGTTGCTACTAGAATGTTTCGATCCTCTACGTAGTAAGGTCGTTGTGTCTAAGCCGCTCTGCCTCGGCCTATCTGTCGTTACAGGGCGTCTATTCTAGGTGCGACTATAGAGTTTAGAGTGCTTGCTCTATCCTATAGTGGTACTTCAGTTTTGTTACTATGCGTCGCATTTCGTTAGTAACCTTGATTCCATTGGGTGCCGTATATCCTCCGTGGGCAAAGGTACTACCTAGCGGTAGTTGTTCTTAGACGATCGTAACAAAGTCGTAGCTAACCTTAGCCAAGCGATGTCCCTAGAACGCGGACCTTAAGCGTTGCAGCATTGCTTCGAACTAGTAAGGCTGCAACTAGCAATAAGTCCCGACACGAGGAAAGACTTCCTTATAGCGTCGTGCTATCTCTTGGAATATCTAGAGTGCTTCGCCGTAGCCTTCTATAGCGAACTCCAGGATCTCGTGATTCTCGGTAGCTAGCGTGCTTCCGGTGTCTTCGTTAGAAGAGGAACTGTCGGTAGTTTCTTCCTCTTCGTTGCTAGTTTCCTCGATTAGAGGGTTAGCGACGGTTTGTCCTTGTAGGACGTAGATCTTCTATGTCCTTAGTGGCTTCGGCCACTAGCCGGATCCTTCTTTGTCTCCTTGGTAGATTCGGTAGCTATCCTCGTAACAAGCTATCTAGGTTAACACTATATAGTTGTCCTAGGTAGTTGCGGCTATAGTCCGGGGTTGCATTGGCTTTCGCAGTTTATAACTCTGCTTGCGTGCCTTGCATTCTCTCGTAAAGTGTCCCTTCTGCCCGCAGTTATAATACTCGAGATTAGTCTTGTCGAAAGGTTTCTTCTGTTGTCCTTTCTTGAATCCCGGTTTTCCGTTTCGGAATCCCTTGTGGCCTAGTCTACCTTGAGTGGCATCTAGACGCATCTTCTATAGTCTGTAGTAGTTGTCCTTCCACTCCGGGGGTTCCCTTTAGCTACTGCGGTTCGCTCCTAATAGGGCGAATCCTCCTCTCTTCTCTATCTGTCGTTTATAAATCCTAGTATCGATCTTAATAGCTAGGTCGTATATCTCCTTAGGTGTGGTTAGTCGCTCGCCTTTAGCGATCTCGTCTTTTACGTGATCCTTTAGTCCTCGGTAGAACTATACGGCGACTGCTTCGTCGTTCCAGTCTAGCTTCGCAACTAGAATCTAGAAGTCCGCTTTGTACTTAGCGGCTAGTCCTTTTTGTCGGATGTACTGGATAGCTCTCTCGGCTTCCTGCTGTTCGTTGCCGTACCTAAACGTTGCCTTGAGCTCTTTAAATAGAGCGTTGGGTCTGTTTAGTATGGTTCTAGTCGAGAGCTTCCGACTATCGACCGATGCCAAGTTCTCCAAGTAATCCTTAAGATAGGGTTGGATCTATTCGAACGCTAGTCCTTTTATGTACGATATAATGTACATTATTATCTTGTAGTTAGACGTCCACTTTTCTTGATCTATTGCAAATACTAATATGCATTGCAAGACGAAAGCTTTAACCTAATTTCGTCCTCCTATAAACTCCGCTAGAGCTCCGACCTTAGGTCCGCTGTGCGAACCGCCGCCGGTAGTTAATCCAGTTACTAATAGTGCTATTTGGTTAATATCGAGGTTCTCTAACTAGTGGGTAACTTGTAGTAGTAAGTTGGTTTGTTCCTAGGGAGTCGGTTGGCTTGCTTCTAATAATGTGTTACTTCCTAATAAAGAAGTATCTAATATAGGCGAATGTTAGTCGTCTTAGTATCCCTTGATACTTCCAAAGGATAATGCTTAAAATGTTATAGGTAGTTGCTAAGGGGCTGGAAGTTAACCAAGAGGTAGATACTAAGACTAGGTAGATTGGTATTGGAACCGATTGATAATAAGACTTAGGTTAAGTATAAGTAGGAACATTAGTCCAACTCCTGCTCCTATATATATAAGAGACGGTTCATGATCGCAGAGTCGCTTACGAGCGACTCGCGACTTATGCGATTAGTGCAATCCTAATCGCACTAGGTTTGCGGCCCTAGAGTCGCACTTAGCGCCCTAGGCTTGGTTCCGCTATAACAGTATAGCTTTGCAATTCTATACGTACAAGCTTATACCTATCTTTCGTAGGAATATCGTTAATAGGAATACTAGTAAAGATTGAGAAGTTATTCGTAGTATTAGGAATTGTATAGTATAGCTTTAGATTATCCTTTATATAGAACTTCTTCTACTTCTTCTATACTAGTTACTACGTATTAGTATTAGAGGTTAACTCGTCCTTAATATACTTAGGCGCTATCTAGTTTAGGTTAGCTTTAGATACTATACTAGTTATAGTCTAAGTCTATACCTTTTTGTACTTAATAGTTTAGACTAAGAGTATATAGTATTAGATAGTATCTTACTATTAGGTACTTAGTAGATATATTTAGTCTTTAGTAGGTAGTTAGTATAGATAGTATATTCTTCTTAATTAGATTGTTACTATTATAACTATCGAGGTAGATACGTAATAAAGAAGTAGCTAATAGAAGAAGTTAAGAGCTAGATTATAGTTATATATAGATTCGAGGTAAGTATAGAATAGCTTAGTAGAGCTAAAACTGTAAAATAATATATAAAGCCGAAACTGTAAAATTATAGGTAAAACTATAGAGAACTTCGATATATAATCGTTCCTTACTTAGGTATAAGAAAGCTTTTACGTATAGGTAACGAAAGAGCTATATTATGTATATATTGGAACTTATATAGATTAGGTAGATAAGTAGAAGCTTCTCTATTATTAAGAGCATTAATCGGAGGAGGAAATAAGCGGACTATAGAAGGAAAGTAGAGGTATAGATAGAGTAGCAAAGAACACTTTATAGAAGAGAACCTAATATATAATATAAGGTAATATATCTATACTATAAGAAGCTAACTAGAGTAGCGTTTAGAATAACTGGAAATCGTATCTTTATATAAAGGAAAGAATATAGTAGTATCTAGATAGTAGCTAAGGATAGTACTAGGATAGCAAAGGTACTAGCACTCTTAGATAATCGCTAAAGAAGGATAGTACTAGAATAGTAGAAGCTACTAGCACTCTAAAGTAAAAGTAGAAGTAGAGTAGTAATAGGAAGGTAATACTTTTAGCGTATTAGAAGTAAGAAGGAGCAATACCGGAATAGTAATAGGTGCTAATACTCGTAGGAGATTTAGATAATAGGATAGTACTAGGCAAGTAGAGCTTACTAGTATACTAGCTTTAAGAACGAGTAAAGTTATAGTAGGAATATTAGATAATAATAGTACTATATAAGAGAGTAAGAGGAGAGTAGTACTAGGTTACTAAAAGGTACTAGTACCTAAAAACGAGTAGTATAAGAGTAGTACTAGAGCGGCTAAGTATACTAGTATATTGGAATAATAGATAGAGAAGGAAAGTACTAGAATAGCAAAGAGTGCTATTACTAGGAAAGAATAGTAAGAATAGGGCAGTACTAGAATAGTAGAGAGTAATAGAATATTGGAACTAAGTATAATTAGAATATTGTTAGAGCTAGAACGCTAGACTAGAAAGGGTAGTAGTAGTTACTTATTAGGTAGTAGCAATATTATATTACTACGACTAGGTAGAGGTCTACGCGTACTCTATTATATAGACGTCGTTAGTAGCGCGACGATATTAAACGTCGTAGTAGTAAAGGTAGTATTCGAGATATATATATAGTATCTTACTATAATATAATATTCTCCTTTATAGGAGCGTTTCTACGTCTTACTTACTCTTACTCTTACTCTTACTTCTTAGACTCTTACTCTATTAATACTAGCTATATTAGTGTTATTGCTATATACTACTACGGCTAGAGACTGCGTCGTTACTATAGTAGTATTATTAGTAGGACCTTAGTCGTATATATTATTAGGTACGCTAATCGTAGTTAGTAGATACTATTACTTAGTAGGACTTAGAAGCGTAGGTACTAGTTATAGGTAGTATAGAGGTTAGAATCTATAGTAGTTATAGCTATAGTTATAGTTACTATTACTATTACTATTACTAAAGCTTAGTACGTATAGTAGCTAGAGCGGCTTTTGCTATTCTAAAAGGCTATTAGTACAAGGTAGAAGGATATAGAGTATATAAGGTAAATACTTACGTAATAGTAGTTCTACGTTCTATACTACTACCTGCTTAGTATATATAACGAAGTCTATTTCGGCTTTTATACCTACGTATTATAGGTAGAACTTCGGAGCTATTATTTCTATTATTGTAATACTGTATAGTAGATAGCGTAGCTAGCTCGTAGTAGATAGTAGTACGCCTTAGAAGACTAAAGCTCTACTACTATTAGTAAGGTTATAGGTACTAGGTAGGTATAAGTTCTTAGTTCGTTAATTAGTAGAGGTAATAGATATAGAGCTTACGCTTAGTACCTACCCTTTTTCTTACTACGCTATTACCTAGATAAGTACACTATACGAAGGCTAATATAGTCTCTAACGTAGAACTCTATATACCTATATAGAGGGCCGTATAGAGTAGCTAATCCGTAGGCTATAGTACTATTAAGCTTGTACTATAAGATAGTACTATATAGAGTAGCTAATCTATAGAGCGTAGTATTATTAAGCTTATACTAGATAATAGCGCTATAGTCTTATATATACTTGTACTAGAGGCGGCACTATATAGAGCAGCCGACGCGTAGGCTATAGTATTAGATATAGAGGTAGAAGGTATAAGGTAGGTAGAAGGTAGTAGGTAGAAGGTAGATCTTAGGTTATTTAGAAATAGTACTATAGCAATCTTATTAAAGCTTGTACTACGAGGCAGCGTTATATAGAGTAGCTAACTCGTAGTAGCTAGTACTAGGTACTAAGGTAGAAAGTAGGAGGTAGGAGGTAGACCTTATATAGTTCGGGAATGTTACTATAGTAGTATTATTAGAGTTAAGCTAGAAGATAGTACTATATAGAGTAGCCGACCTATAGTAGCTAGTACTAATAGAGTAGCTAACTCTATAGTAGTAGTACTATGTACTAAGAGTAGCTATAGACCTTGTATAGTTTGGAAACAACGTAGTAGTAGTATTATAGAAGATAGTACTATATAGAGTAACTAACCTATAGTAGTAGTACTAATAGAGTAGCTAACTCTATAGTAGTAGTACTATATACTAAGAGTAGCTATAGACCTCGTATAGTTTAGAGATAACGCTATAGTAGTATTAGTTATAAATAGCGTTAGTAGTTATTAGATAAGTTATATTAGTAAAGCCTTTTTAGAAACGCTCTAGGATATATTAGTAAGATATAGCAAGCTTATAATATATAGTATAGTATAGTAATCTTTATACTACGCTAAAGAGGAAAGTATAATAGAATAGCCGACCTCTAGCCTTTTTAGGTCTAGACTCCTTTTTTTTGGTTTTTTGGTTTTTTAGTTTATTTAGTATTTTAAACTACTTGTAGTTAGTATGTATAGTAGCAAAGACAAGAAAGAGGAATAGCTAATTATATTATTTATAGGAGCTATAACTAGTAGTAGCTAATACTACTCTTATCTTTATAGCGCGTAATAGCTCTAAAGTAGCCTATTAGTAATATACGAATATAGTAGGTACTAGTCGATTAACCTACGCTCTATCTACTACTACTACTATAGCATAGGTATAGGAGCTACTACTATTATTATCGTTGTTATTATTATTATTATTATCTCTAATTATAATATTAGTATAGAGATATTAGATTAGTATAGAATTAGATATATATACTAGCCTTCTTTACTACTCTCTTTACTATATATACTATTAGTATATTGGAGATTACTAATTAGTAGTAGGAACAGAATGCTTAGTACTTACCTAGACTACTAGTACGCTTCTTTATTATTATTATCGTTATTATTGTCTCTAGATAGTATATTAGCTAATACGAACCTCTACTATTAAAGTAGAGAATAGCGTACTATCTTCGGATACCTTAATAACCTACTCTACGCTAAGTGCTAGTAGATTATATACCTCTAGTTTATCCTTAGAGTTTCTAGATATAGCTATATATACCTCTAACTATATACTAAAAGGGTTAAAGCTAGTAGGCTATATTATACTTCTAATTGAGTTACTAGGTACTCTAGCGTCTTAGGGCTTATATCTAAGGTAGGTAGATACCTATTCTTAGTTGTTACTCTAGATAGGCTTAGTAAGAATAGGCTACGTAAGTTTAGCAAATGCTATACTTATAACTAGTATTATAATAAACTGTAACTATATATACATATATAATAATATAGGCGCTAATAGTATATATTTGGATAATAACAATGTTACGTCTTAACTCGACCCTACTCTACTATACGCGCCTACCTAAAAAAGCGATATTCAGCTCCTACGTCCTACGTAGATTTCTCCGCCTCAGGCTCCCGGCGAACTTCAAACTCCATCAACCGATTTGCAAACCACCAGAGACGACAATGTGGCTCCCGCACACCCAGCTGGCCCGTTCTTCGCAAAGCATCGCGACAGCGTACGCAATCTCTGTCGGTTCGCCCATTCGACTGCCGCAAGGCGTAGCATCGATAGTCGGCTGCAAGAACTCCATAACCTCCTCACCAGCGGCTGCGAATCCCTCTGTCTTTGTCGGACCAGGACTCACCGCGTTCACAGTACAGCCATATTTGGGAGGAAGCTCCTTTGCCCAACACATCGTAAAGGAGTCCACCATACCCTTCGTGCCACCATATATAGTCTGCCAAGGAGGTGGCGTTCTTGCCGACGCCGAAGCGATATTGACGATGCGACCAGAGCCTTTAGTGAGATGTTTGAGCGCTTCCTGCGTCAAGAGAAACGTGCCTCGGCCGTTGAGATTCACTAAGCGGTCCCAGTGCTCCAGTGTCTGTTCCTCGAAGGGCAGATTGACAGCCAGACCGGCGTTGTTGACGATTATATCGATCCTATTCCACTCGGCTACAGCAGCTTGGACGAGCTTTGCTGGCCCATCCACGGTCGAGATGTCGGCCTCAACAGCAAGTCCTGCCGTTGCTAGGGTCGAAACAACGGATGCGGCCTCCTCCTTCAGGTGCTCGAATGGATAGTTCACTGTGACGTGAGCGCCTCGCGCTGATAGCTCACGGGCAATCGCAGCGCCGATGCCAGATGACGACCCGCTTACGACGGCGACTTTGCCCTCGAGGGTCTTGGGGAGCGCTGCGTGTGCCATGAAGTTATCTGGGCGGCTTTCCCGGATTCGTCGAGTGCTTCGATGTGATGTCGGATCAGTCCGCGTCGGATATACTGTCAGAAGTTACCAGGAAGGCCGTCCGGCATTTCATGGTGAGCTTGGTGCAAACCGCTTTTATGTAGTCAAGGTAGCATTAAGCTCCGGTGAAGCCAAGAATGGAGCACGCGAATCTCGGCTGACGCGTCGGCCAGAAGTGGGCGGCTTTCGGCTGGAAGTGGTCGTGCTGCAGTCTCTGCAGAGTGCAGACCCTAGAGGCCACCCTGGCCAGGTCATATCCGGAAACGCCACAACAACAGGGGCGGCTACTATGGGGCGTCGGAGCAGTACCTGCGCAGTGCGCAAAGGCTGGACCTTAATTCCGTTGATTGAAGTGCGGGGTCGTGTGGGTTCGGTTCGGTGGTTCGGAGGGAAAATCGGGGGCAGCCCACGTCCTTCGGTCGATGGTGGTCCTGATCTTGCCTTGACCGCCGCACAGCATTGAGTGCCACAAGCCCACATGATACCGACAGCAAGAACGCCCGTCGGCGCTGTCACAAGTGGCAATCCGTTCGTGTGCAATACCTGTTTTCGCACATATTCGCGTCGAGACCATCTTGAGCGACACCAACGCTCGCGTAAGTGACCTCCATGTGCAAGTCACCTCGCAGCCTCTGCTGATACCCGGGGCAGACAGTAACGAGAAGCCGTTTCAGTGCCCTCAATGCGGCAAGTCGTTTGCTAGAGCGTACGTTCTTCTAAAGCTCTAAACAATACTCAATTACCCTCCCCTTTTCTGCCATTGGATGAGCAGGGTTTGACGATCAAGAAGTGTAAGCTGAGATATTGCAGCGACCTCCTCAAACGTCATCATGCCACTCACGATGGATCGGAAGATGGCCAGAAACGCCGGGCAAGAGTGCTCAACGCGTGCGAAGCTTGCGCTGCTGCGAAGCTCAAGTGCGAGCAGGGTGTATCCGCAGAACCTTGCAGCAGGTGTCGAGAAAAAGCCATCGAATGTCGAAGACCCAACGAGCGCTCCGCGTCAATCACAGCTGGAGTAGACAGCGCCAGGACGTTCACGGTGGGAAAGCGCGCCGCCACTACCGCAGGTCGAGCTTCAGAGCCTGAGTTGCCCAAGCCACCATTGTTTCTACCTGCATGCACTGCCAGGAGTTCGCAGAAGGGCGTCGTGCAGGCGGACAGCGTCGTGAACGAACCCCATCTGGCCGACTTCTTGCGGGACATTCTTCAAGACCTGCCACCGTCTGAGTTGCAAGGACCACTCGGGCAATCGCATGGGACTTTCACTCCCTTCAACGTGCTGGACTTCAGTCAACAGATGTACCCTGACCTTCCCGACATCGACTTCAGCTATACGCAAGACTGGAATGTACTGCTGAACCCAGAGACGGTGAATGAAGGCCTCACATCCACGGGAACCTCTTCTCTGGACGACAGTCTTGGATTGGGCAACGCGGCGTTCTCCCGATCGACCTGGCGATGGACACCCAATCACGAGAAAGGTGGTGACGTGCCCGGCGATACTGCCTTATCCCCGGAAGATGAAGTGCAGCGGCGGAGGTTGGACAACGGCAAACGATGTCTGCCGCAGTGTCTTGACAGTAGAAGTCGGGATAGGATCGTAGGCATGCTCCTCAGTGCCTGCGATCATATCAATTATGACAAGATTGTTACATTACTCCCGCCTACCCCAGTGCTAGATGCCATGATCAACGACTTCTTGTCATGGTCAGAGAGCAGCATTGACCACTGGATCCACACACATTCGCTCAGCTTGCCTGACTGTAGGCCCGAGCTCCTCGGTCTAATGATTGCAGGCGGTGCAATACGGTCCCCACTGCCCGAAGTACACAAGTTCGGCTATGCTTTGCAGGAGATCTGTAGGTTGGCGGTACATTTGATGTTTGAGAAGGATAACAGCACTTCGCGAGAGCTGGAGGCACTCCAAGCATTTGCCATCTGCCTCGACATCGGGGTGTGGAGCGGCGAGAGAAGGATTATGGAGCTTGCGGAGAGCACCTTTCAGCCTCTAGTCACAACACTACGGCGATCTGAACGATTCCGGCGTAGCCCTGACCACCTTGTGCCGCCCCAATATGTGGACAGTGATGCTACGCTGGACATCAAATGGCGCGCTTGGGTGTCCGCCGAGTCTTGGAAGCGACTAGCGTATCATGTGCTCATCCACAATGGACACACGTCGATCGCATTCCAAACGCCACCCCTTGTATCCTACAGCGAGGTCACCATAGACCTCCCTGCACCAAAGTGCTTGTGGCGCGCGAGGTCGGCTCGGGAATGGCGCGATCAATACCACGCCACAGGCACTGCTCAAAAATTGCCATCACTGGTCCAATGTATATGGAGTGCTGAGCAGGTTGCCTTGGCGCGACATCACGTTGACATCGACCTCACCATGTATGTTATCCTTCTGAGCCATTGGAGCCTGGTCTGGGAATTCCGCCAGATCGACTCGACCCTGAAAGCCCAGGGCGGCATTGAGCCCAGCTGGAATGCCGGGCTGCTAGCCTCCTCGAAGTGCCACGAGCTGCGTGGTCTGCTCGACCACTTCCAGGCGGTTGTCAACGACTGGTCGATCGACGTGCCGACGGAGACACGCATAGTAGCCGAGCTAGTCCGTATGAATCTCTGCGTCGCTTTTGAGGATCTGCAACTGCTGGCTGGTAAAGACAGCGAGGTTGAAGCCAAGAGGGTGTACCCGTCGCTTAGGCAGTGGTATTACAAGCCTGATGCAAGAACTGCGATGTGGCATGCTGGGCAGATCCTCTACGCTGCCAAGCCAGATTGCATTGGCACAGCTCGCAGCCCGAGGGCCTCGCGTGCACTTGCAGACTTCCACGCAGTCGCCATATATCATGCTGGCCTGGCATTCTGGGTCTACGGGTTGCTGGCTCGCACCTCCGCCCAAGACTCCCAGCTGGCACGGCCTCCTGGCATCGCAGCTCATGGTGATCCCGTCATCCTGAACCGCATGTCAACATCGAGCAGCACTGATCGTCACCGCTTCGTTGCGCTTGACCACGGCATCCCAACCCTCCAGCGGGACCTGGGAGACGAGGACAACCGCTCGAGTTCAACACAAGTCGAGAGCGAAGCAAGTATCTGTCTCCACGACCATACGCCAGCCCAGGCTCTAGTAGCACTGTCAGACTCAGCCAACATTATGGACCTTGTTATTGATGTGATGCGAGACCGCACCTCTCTCGTCGAGAACACCCAAGCAACTGGTGGTACCGGGCTGCCTGTGATCGTGCGGAACCTGATCCAATTGTTGCGCGATCTCGGCGTAGCCGCTTCTACGCTGTGATGTCAAGATACATTTTGGCCACATTGTGGTCGTATGACGAGCAGCCGACAGCCATGTTTGCTTGGACGACAATATGTATGACATTGATACCTCAACATACGTGCTTAGCTCATGGATCACTCCCCCACCTCCCGATCCACATGCCACATGACCGCCGATTGGATGAATGGCCAGTTCAGGCTAGCTTGTCGGATGCGTTTTCCGTAGATGAAAAATGGGATCCAGCAAAGTAGTACGGCAGCGGCGATGCCGGCCATGGTCCCAAAAGCTCCCTGATATCCCATTCCAGCGATCCAGGGGTTGGTATAGAAGGACAGCAAGAACCCGAAGCATGCTGCAGCTTGCGTTAGCGCCCCAGAAGCTTTTTCATCGAGTTTGGTCGAACTTACCTTTGAAGGCGAGCTGTGAGACGACGGCCTCGCCAGCGATCGGACGATATGCGTCTATGACATACACCAAAGACACATTTGTGGCTTGCGCGATGGAAAAGTTGAGCAATCCCAGGCCGACAGTGGGGCACATCCAGTGCAGCTTGTGCTGGATACCGACTCCGTACAAGACCAGGGCAAGAGGCGTCGTGACCAGGCCGATGCTGATGGCCGGCAAGCGGAACTCCGGTTCGCGGATCCCTCCATTGCGCTTTGTGAAGTAGTTGGCGACCCAGTCGGTGAAATGCCCACCGAAGAAGATCCCAATGCCTGATCCAATGAATCCCGCAATCTATTAATACCGAAAGACGTATGTCAGCTCATGTCTCGAGAGACGATTCATACCATTGAAACTTACAAAACAGAGCCCAACCTGCCACGGCTGGAAGTTGTAGGTTTCCTGAAACGCACTCGAGTAGTTCGAGGAGATCGCAACTAAAAAGCCGATCTCGACTGACATGACCAGGGTAGCCCAGAGGACGGGAGGAAGCATGAGTACCACGATTGGCCGAAGAAACAACGTCCCAAGTGACTCAGAAGTGAGTTTCTTCTCGTACAGTCGCAAGCTTGACAGGTAAGATCGCTTTGTCGACGGACTGCCTTCGTCATGGCTCGATCCTCCGGGCTTGGCTTCCGCATCGGCTAAGTAAGCTCTCGACGTTCCTGATGCTTGAGTGCCCGGGTGCACAGGAGACCGGTTGTACGAGGTTTCCGGCATTGTGAAGAAGACCAGCAATGTAAGGCCCCCGATCAAGGCGGTTGCAACGTAGTATATGTATCGCCAGGAGTGGTCGATCGTAACCAAGCCGGCAATGATGATTCCGAGAGAAACGCCAAAGTTCAGAGAGGCCGTGTAGAGGCTACGATGTTATGTTAGCATTACCCCGAAAAATAACCGCACGCAGAGACGTACGCCATCACCATTCCTCTCTCATGAAGAAAGAAAATGTCCGCAATCGTCAGAGGTGCCAAACATTCTCCGGAGCCCGCCGCCAGCCCCATGACGATCCTGGCAGCCAGCTCGTTCCCATAAGTCTTCGCTACGCCGGCCCAGATCGCTGTAACCGTGTAGGTTGCGAAGGATATTACGTAACACGGCCTTCTCCCGTACTTGAGTATCAGTGGCATCCAGAATAGGTTGCCGACGCCTTGCATCAAGGACGTGGTGGTCTACCAACACCGAAGGGTATACATTAGCTTCTGTCTTAGAGACGGGTTGTTGCCTTCGTGCACTTACGAAGAAGAAGGCGACCTTGGAGATACTCGCGACGAATGTGGGACCAGGAGGGCCGACTAGGTCGATCGTGATGTCCACAATGGCGATCGTTGGCCCGGCGGCTAGAAAGTTGCACATGATCATTGCCATGCAGACAAGGACAGCATTGTAGTACCGAAAGCGCGTAGACCTGCGGCAACCCAGCGGTCAGCATGCGAATCAGTCACCCCCAACGCAGGTCGAAACATACCAGTTGAGAGGGTCATTCGGATCGTTGGAAGGCTGCGGAACGAGGATGATTTCATTGGTGTGCGCATGGTGCAAACGGACGGAGCCTAGGGTGTTCGTGTAGTCTAGGACGTTCTTTTCGTCCACGGCAGGAAGACTCTCAATTGTGGTCGTTCGCTCGACGTCATAGATCCCGCTGTTGTGCTTGGATATCTCCACAGCTTCGGCCATCGTTGAAAAGTGATGCCAGGGCTTGTCTGCCAGGTGTGACTGCGCTGTAGCTCGGGGCTCCACGCAGCTGTTATATGCGTTTGGTTGAGCTCCAAGCTCAAGGTCTGGGCGCGGGTTACCGACCCGGATACGACTGTGCCCTAACAGCCGCGTCAGTGCTGAGTGTGCTCCATCCCACATGGACCCATGGGGTAGGTAGACTTATTACGGGGACGCCATATGGGGACGCAATCTGGGGACGCAATTTGAACATGGAATGTGGGGGCGGAGATGGAAGTGGTCCGGCGTGCGAAGTGGTCCGGCGTTCGAAGTGGTCCCGCAGAGCTACAGGTAGTCAGTACGCCTTGGTCCAGCTTGAATGACTGGTCAAACGACACATATTTGGGCCTCGCATACTGACATTGCGCAACTTCTCCATTTTCACTCTAACAGACCATCATTGTTCATCGAATACAATGGGCTCGGTAGGCGAAGCGACAGACTTTCCCATCATCTGGCACGGCGATGATCCTGCAGCATACGAAGAAGCACGCATTGGACGAATTTTTAACCATCGACGTCCGAAGAGATACCCAGTCGCCGTCGTACAAGCGTCCTGCGAGCAGCATGTCGTAGACGCAGTCAAGCTTGCCCGAAAGCGGAATTGCAGAGTGTCTGTCCGTTCAGGTGGCCATAGCTGGGCAGCATGGTCAGTCAGGGACGGTGCGGTTCTGGTCGACCTGGGCAGGCTTAACAGCATCGAGTTCGACGAGGCTGAGCAGATCGTACGAGCGTCACCAAGTACTACTGGACGCATGGTTAATGACGTCTTAAACCCCAGAGGTTACATGTTCCCGGGCGGCCACTGTCCGGACGTCGGGCTTGGAGGGTTCCTGCTGCAAGGTGGTATGGGCTGGAACTGCAAGGTGAGATCCGTCTAGCAATCTTTCTGGCGCAAGCAGCTAATGGCTGCTTTGTAGAACTGGGGCTGGGCTTGTGAGAACATCGTCGGCGTCGACGTGGTCAGCGCAGACGGCGAAGTTCTCTATTGCAACGATAAACAGAACGAGGAACTGTTCTGGATGGTCCGAGGCGCTGGTCCGGGATTCCCTGCGATAGTGACCCGGTTCCACCTCCGGGTCCGCCCTGTGTATCGCGGCATGCTGCAGTCTTTCTTCGCCTGGCCGATGTCAAGTTACAAGGAAGTCATCAACTGGGTCACCGCGATCTCGCCAGATTTCGACCCAAGTACGGAGATCATTGCCGTGGCGCAAGTGCTGCCCGGCCAATCTGAACATTCCATCTGTGCGCTGTTCCTCAGCTTCAGCGACACACTCGAGGCCGGGAAGCAAGCTCTCGCGCCCGCTAACAAGACGCGGCCGGATGGCTGCATTATCCAGGAGATCGACCAGACAACGAGTCTGGCGGATCAGTACATCAACCAAGCCGGTGCGAACCCCGAAAGCCACCGCTATTGCGCAGACAACGCATATGTCACCAACGATGCCGATGTGGCCAGTGTGCTGGAAGCTGCCTTTACAACTTTGCCGCACAAGAAGTCGTTCGCTTTGTATTTTGCCATGAACCCTTGCAGTCGTCGGCAGCTACCGGATATGGCCCTCAGCATGCAGAGCGATCATTATTTTGCCCTCTACACGGTGTGGGATGATGCTGCCGACGATGATCGGTGTCAAGCCTGGGTTCGCGAGACAATGAAAGATGTCGAACGCCACTCCGTGGGTGCGTATCTGGGCGATTCGGACTTCCAGATCCGTCGGACACGTTTCTGGGCCGACAGCAATGCCAAACGGCTTATGGAGCTTCGGCGCAAGTGGGATCCTGAGGGCAGAATCTGTGGCTATCTTGATATCGAGGATGTGTCCGGTGTTGACGGCTTGGCGAATCTGCATGAGTGGAAAACCGTCAGCGATAAGTCAACTGCAGCACCCCCTTCGGAAGCGGAGCCGCAGGTCAATGGAACCATCACCAATTCATCCAAGGCTCCACCATCAGACGACGCAAGTTCCTTCGTCCCAGGCAAGTTCTACCTCAACGGCCATCAAACCGAGACTCCGCTTGGCACGGAGGATCCAACGGCTGGCTACATGCTGAACCATCTCATGCTCCGCATCCGCATTCCGAAAGCCTCGCTCCACTTCTACGTCGATCTGATGGGGATGCGGACGATTTTTGTGCTCAACACAGGCCCCATGACAGTGTACTACTTAGGTTATCCCACAACGCCCGAGCATCGCGCGGATCCGGTGAGGTTCGCAACTGACACTCAACCTGTCATGGGCACAACGAAGGGTTTGTTGGAGCTGGTGCATGTCCATGGTTCTGAAGTCGAGGGAAAGGACTATAAGTATAACGGTGGGAATGAGCCACCCAGTCTAGGGTTCGGACACCTGGGGTTTCAGGTGCCGGACGTGAAGGCGACGGTGGACCGGCTGGCTGAGCATGGAGTGGAAGTGGTGAAAAGTGTGGGGTCGTCGAGCAGGCAGAGTGCCGGGTTGACGGAGTGGGAGGCCGAGAGGGGCGTTGGGGTTGGAGACTTGCAAGATAAGTTCCGGGCGGTGCTAGAGAAGATTGCCTTTGTGAAGGACCCGGTAAGTGCTGCTTGCTGTCATTCCATCTGGCGCTGTTCTTTGATGATCAACTAACACAATAAGCAGGATGGATATTATCTCGAGCTTCTACCTCAGGATCTAGGGAAATGAGTGAGCTGCATGCCAGTGTCAGGCGTCGTGTCTGGTTGATCACTCTTCATGCTTCCGTGCACTGGCCTTGCCGTGGAACGGAAAGATGGTCAGCAGGCCTTTAGGGAAAGCAGTAGACCTCCGCAGACTTGTGCCACAGTCGATTCGAACGAGAGTGAGTGCTCATTCAGTGTCATAACCATCCACTCTGGCGCTCATGCAAAGTCCAACGCTCTATTTAGCCGCGGCCGGCAGACGTAGCTCGCCGCTCTGCCGCAACATGCGCTGGCATCTCAAAATCCGTCTTCGTCTTCATCAGCTCATCGAAGTTCAGCACCGCCTTGCCCAGCGCGAGCGCACTCTCCGTGCAATCATCCTTGTCGCTCCATTCCTTCGGGCTGTGGCTGATGCCGTCTTTGCCACGCGCAAACACCATCGCCGTAGGCACAAGCAACTGCGTCATTGTCGAATCATGCCCGGTGCCAGTCCGACTTGCTATGCCCTTATCCCCGCACGCCCTCCGTACGCAATCTACGGCATCGGGCCAGAAATTGCCGGGTAACAAGTGGATGTCCCGTTGGATGGATGTCTCGAGGCCGTGCTGCGATGAGATGCCTTTGATCCGCGCCTCAATGTCTTTGCCCATGGCGTCGAGGCCTTCAGCTTCCCAGTGCATGAGGCAGAAGGAGACCTTGGTGTCGGATTGGATGTTACATGCTCCCCATGGCCCGCTGAGGATGTTTGTCACAGTGGTGCGGCCGTCATGGTCGTAGGCAAGCTTGTCCAGCTCAGCGATGATCTTGCCGGCGCCCACGAGAGCGTCCCGGCGCCCGTACATAGGATATGTATTCGCATGTCCGTTCTCTCCCTTAAGTTGCAAGGAATCTGCGGCGGCCGTCAGTACACATGTGAGGATGTGCGGCATCTGCTTGGAGCCACCTACACCACGTCATGCCCTGCCAGCCCTCAACCCAGCCTATCGGCTTGCCGGCCTTCTCGAGATCTGTAGCTTGCTCAACGTGGATCTCGAAATGCGCACTGATAGGGAAGTCTTGAAACGTGTTCGGTCCGTCACCGACGTATCCGATTTTTGCGAGCTCACTTCCCATGGTGATGCCCGAATGATCATTGCTCTGTGACGCGTGGGCCGCGTCAACCGTTGACCGACCGGCGTAGACGATGGAGGAGCCAAGCAGAGGGAAGAAGCGGGCTCCTTCCTCATTGGTCCAGTTGAAGAGTACCAGTGGTGCACGCGTCTTGATGCCTTGCTCCTTCATGGAGCGAAGCACTTCAAGCCCACCGATAACCTAACACATGTCAGCCGAGGGCGGGTGCACATGGTGAGACGTGGGACCGACTCCGAGCGGTCCATCGAACCTGCCACCAGTGGCAACAGTGTCGAAGTGGCTGCCCATAGCAATGGGCGGGATATTGTCGTCCTCCCCCTCGATCACCGCAATCTGCGTCCCCGTAGCGTTGACCTTATAGTCGGCACCCAGCGCCAGTACTTGGTCGCGGAACCAATCGCGGACCTTCTTATCGTTCTCATCGGCGCAAAGCCGGGTGACACCGCCCGGGGATGGCGCGCTCCATTGTGCTGTGTAGTGGATGTCGTCCCATAACCGGTCGCCGTTGATCTTGAGCTTGTCGGCGGCGGGAGCATTCGCCTGCGAGACCGTGGCATACCCTTTCCACACTACGCAACGATACACGTTGGTGATGCCGCGACGACTTGCAGCAGAAGAGAGCCGTCGGACTACGTTGCGTGCAATCAACGTCATCGTGACACGGATGGAATTCTGAAGCGATTAAAGTCGGCGTCTCCTTGGGATACGAGGCACATATACAGCTTCTTCACCTTTTCGCCGCATTGTCGATGGCCAGAGCTGCCCGCGCTGATAACTGTGATGTGCCCTGCTTCCACGTAGTCATGGCCGCCTGCGTGAAAGATAGGGAGTGCCATGAATCATATTGCCCGCCGTTGCGGCAGGTATCGCATGAGACTTGGATGGGCGACCTCTCGCCATTGCGGAGCGCTGATAGCGATAGAAGTGCGCTGCGATATTGGTCCCTCCCTCTCGTCGAACCAACGACGACTCAACGTAGATATGGAGTGGATGTAGGCTACGAGTATGAGATCTTGTGATAAGGTCGCATCACCTAGCTCGAGGTCAAAACATCTTGCAGCTGATGCCTGATGGGTGGGGACCTGGAGGAGAAAGTCTACCGGTAAGGGGAAGGTGATGGACAGCTGAAGCACCGGCGCTTGGCAGGGGTCCGTGTATGAAAGATACGGTATCCAGTCACCACACCTCAAGCCAGCAATACCACCACCGCCATCAACTTTTCATACGCCTCTAAGACCATTCCCGGCATTGCCGTCCTGACAAAGGACTCGGGCTCCGAATTCGTCACATGCAAGTCCTGTCTTATCCGTCTGTTCTCTACGCCGGCCGTCTCACAAACAAACCACGCCCACGGCCCGGCCATCAGGCTACCAGTCTCCACTATACCACCCTGCTTGCAGAAGATAGGCTTCACAAGCAGTGCTCTCCCTGGATGTCACCGATAAGTTGGGAAGACGACCCTCAAAGGCGCAGCCACTCTGGACTTGACCGCCGGCGGCCATCGGGGCGGGCGGTTCTGCTCCACCCATATTCGTGTACGGAGAATCGTGGTGTCGGTTGATGGCGAGCTATGACACAACTCGCTAGGCCTGGGAACGGGGACCTGCTGCAACCTGCAATTGCGGCATCAGGCTTATCATGTAGTTGAGAATCGTGTCTCAGCGTGAGCTGCGCTCAATCTGGTAGGTGTACATATTCCCGTACTCCCTCAAGTACCAACACAACTGCACCCTTGTCTTGGGATACTGCGGCCGCTCTGTATGAGCCACTTCAGCACAGAGACCCTTCCATCGCCATCTACCGTTCAACATGAGCACCGCTACAGTAGCGCCCATCCTCTCGCAGGGCGTCGGATATGGCGTTGTCATCGGTATCGGTGCCTTCTTCGTAGGTGCAAAGGGCGGAATCCATCCCTGAGACACAAAGTTGACTTATTCTCTTCGGTACGGGTAGAGCATTGTCATGGCTTGCATCTCATGGGCCCAGGTAAGGCACTTGCGGCATCTCCATTGGGATAATCGCTGACCGGATAGAATCGCTACACCCGTTACTCGACGAAGACAAGCGAAGAGTTCAACACCGCTAGTCGAAGCATCAAGCCCGGCCTGATTGCATGCGGAGTCGTGTCTGCCTGGACCTGGGCCGCTACCCTCCTGCAGTCTGCTACAGTCGCGTACGAGTACGGCATCTCCGGACCCTTTTGGTATGCTGCGGGGGCTACTGTGCAGATTTTCATGGTACGCATGTACTGGACCAGCCTTGTTACTACAGTACTGCGACTAAGCTGCCTTAGTTCTCGGTCTTGGCTGTCAAAGTCAAGCAGAATGCGCCCCTGTGCCACACCTTCCTCGAGATCGTGTATACACGATACGGCGCGGCGACGCACTGGATTTTCATCTTCTTTGCGCTCGCAACCAATATCCTCGTCGCAAGCCAACTTCTCCTGGGCGGGAGCGCGGTAGTCACTGCGCTTACGGGAATGTTCGTATACTGTTCTGGAGGCCCCAACATTGAGACACGCGCTGACCGATGCTGCTCGACTTCTCTTAGGAATGTCTACGCAGCCGTCTTTCTCATCCCCACCGGTGTTTGCGCCTACGTCGTGCTAGGCGGTGATTTGCCAAATCGGCTGATAGGGGTTAAAGTTCGCCGGGAGCCTAAGGCGGAGAAATCTACGTAGGACATAGGAGCCGGATACTACTTTTTTAGGTAGGCGCGTCTAGTAGAGTAGGGTCGAGTCGAGACGCGACATTGTTATTATCTAAGTATATACTGTTAGCGCCTATATTATTAAATATATATATACAGTTACAGCCTATTATAATACTAGTTATAAGTATAGCGTCTACTAAACTTACATAGCCTATTCTTACTAAGTCTATCTAGAGTAGTAACTAGAAATAGATATCTATCTACCTTAGGTATAAGCTCTAAGACGCTAGAGTACCTAGTAACTCGGTCGGTAGTATAGTATAGCCTACTATCTTCGACCCTCTTAGTATATAGTTAGAGGTATATAAGGCTATATCTAGAACCTCTAAGAATAAACTAGAAGTATATAATCTACTAGTACTTAGCGTAGAGTAGGTTATTAAGGTATCTAAAGATAGTACGCTATCCTCTATTTTAATAGTAGAGGTTCGTATTAGCTAACGTACTATCTAGAGACTATAATAATAACGATAATAACAAAGAGGCGTACTAGTAGTCTAGGTAAGTACTAAATATCCTATTCCTACTACTAATTAGTAATCTCTAATATACTAATAGTATATATAGTAAAGAGAGTAGCGAAGAAGGCTAGTACGTATATCTAATTCTATACTAATCTAATATCTCTATACTAATATTATAACTAGAGATAATAATAATAATAATAATAATAATAATAATAATAATAATAATAGTAGTAGCTCCTACGCCTACGCTATAGTAGTAGTAGTAGAAAGAGCGTAGGTTAATCGACTAGTACCTACTATATTCGTATATTACTAATATAGCTTTAGGCCTATTACGCGCTATAAAGGCGAAAGTAGTATTAGTTATTACTAGTTATAGCTACTATAAATAATGTAATTAGCTATCCCTCTTTCTTATCTTCGCTATATACTAACTATAGGCAGTTTAAAATACTAAATAAAAAAAAACAATAAAAAAAAGGAGCCTAGGCCTAAAAAGGCTAGGAGTTAGCTACTCTATTATACTTTCCTCTTTAGTATAGTATAAAGGTTACTATACTATACTATATATTGCAAGCTTACTATGTCTTACTAACGTATCCTAGAGCGTTTCTAAAAAGGCTTTACTAATACAACTTACCTAATAACTACTAACGCTATTTATAACTAATACTACTATAGCGTTATCTCCGAACTATATAAGGTCTATAGCTACTCTTAGTATATAGTACTACTACTATAGAGTTAGCTGCTCTATTACTACTACTACTATAGGTCGGCTACTCTATTAGTACTAGCTACTATAGGTTAGCTACTCTATATAGTACTATCTTCTAGCTTAACTCTAATAATACTACTATAGTAACGTTTCTAAACTATATAAGGTCTACCTCCTACCTACTACCTTCTACCTTAGCACCTAGTACTAGCTACTACGAGTTAGCTACTCTATATAGGGCTACTTTATAGTACAAGCTCTAATAAGATTACTATAGTACTATTTCTAAATAACCTAAGATCTACCTTCTACTTACTACCTTCTACCTATCTTATACCTTCTACCTCTATACCTAATACTACTACCTATAGGTCGGCTACTCTATATAGTGCCGCCTCTAGTATAAGTATATATAAGACTATAGTACTATTATCTAGTACAAGCTCGATAATACTACGGCCTATAGATTAGCTACTCTATATAGCGCTATTATGTAGTATAAGCTTAATAGTACTATAGCTAGCGGATTAGCTACTCTATATAGCGCGCCCTCTAATATAGATATATAGAGTTCTACGTTAGAGACTATATTAGCCTTTATAGAGTATATTTACCTAAGTAATAGCGTAGTAAGAAAAAGGGTAGGTACTAAGCGTAAGCTCTATACCTATTAACTCTACTAATTAACGAACTAAGAACTTATATACCTACCTAGTACCTATAACCTTACTAATAGTAGAGCTTCGGCTATCTAAGGCGTATTGCTATTTATTGCAAGCTAGCTATACTATCTACTATATAATGTTCTAATAATAATAGCTCCGATATTCTACTTGCAATATAGGTAGGAAAGCCGAAGTAGACTTTATTATACTAAGTAGGTAGTAGCGTAGAACGTAGAACTACTATTACGTAAGTATTTACTTTATATCTACCTCTTTCTCTATACTTACGTACTAATAGTCTTATAGGATAGTAAAAGCTATTTAAGCGCTATACGTACCGAGCTTTAGTAATAGTAACTATACTATATAGCTATAACTACTATAGATCTAACTGTTATACTATCTATAACTAGTACCTATACTCTAGAATCCTACTAAGTAATAGTATCTACTAACTACGATTTACGTACCTAATAATATATATAACTAAGGTCCTACTAATAATACTACTATAGTATCGATATAGTCTCTAGCTATAGTAGTATAGTATAATAACACTAATATAGCTAGTATTAATAGAGTAAGAGTCTAAGAGTAAGAGTAAGAGTAAGAGTAAGAGTAAGTAAGACGTAGAAGATACTTCTACAAAGAAGGATATTATATATAGTAAGATACTATATATATATCTCGAATACTACCTTTATAGCTACGACGTTTAATATTGTTACGCTACTAATAATATATACGTAATAGAGTACGTATAGACCTCTACCTAGTTATAGTAATACAATATTACTACTATCTAATAAGTAACTCTACTACTATCCTCTTAACTCTAGCTCTAGCTCTAGTAATATCCTAATTGTACTCGGTCCTAATATTCTATTACTCTTAGCCGTCCTAGTACTACTCTATTCTTACTATTCTTTCCTAGTAATAGTACTCTTTGCTATTCTAGTACTCTTCTTCTCTATCTATTATTCCAATATACTAGTATACTTAGCCGCTCTAGTCTTGCTCTTATACTACTCGTTTTAGGTACTAGCGCCTTTCGGTAACCTAGTACTACCCTCCTCTTACTAAGTAGGGAATCTAATATTAACTATAACTCTTACTAGTATAAGTTTAAAGTAGCTTATCCTACTACTAAATAAAGTTAGTAGGAGCTTTAGTATAGAAGGTTCTACTACCTTAGAGATAAGAAGCTAAGATAGCTATATAAGGTTACTACTCTAGCTAAACCTATTCCTTCTAGAGATCTAAGCTATATCTATAAAGTCTATACTCTTACTAGAATAAGGAATAGAAGAAGTAAGGCTACTACTAGAAAGAAGGAAGTGCTTATACTTGCTTTAATTAATATCTATAGTCTATTAGAAGCTAATTATCTTAGCTTTAGATACTTCTTAGAGATTGTTAATAATAACCTAAGGAAAGTTTAGTCTTATAAGCTAAAGACAAGAACTAAAGTACCTTAGAGGCTTAAGAAGTAGAAGAAGCTAGTTAAAAGGAAAGCTAATACCTTATTAAAGGTAGTTAGAAGTAATAATACTCTAGAGCTAATTAAGCTCTTAAAGTAATAGGAAAAGGAATTCGGTATTACTATATATAATACTAATACCTATAACTCTATTTAGAATAGAGTAGTAGAAAGGGCAATCTAGACTACTAAGAAAAATATTAGGTTAATACTAAAGGACTTAGGACTCTCTAATAAGTTCTAGTTCTATACTCTAGAATCTAATATTTATATTAGGAATAGAATAGTAACTAGACCTAAGATTAATAGGTAAAGAGTCTCTTCTAAAGAAGCTTAGTTAGAAGTTAAGCTATTAATCGACTATGTTTATATCTAGAGTTATATAGTATATACTTATATAAACTCTAAAAGCCTACCTAGTCGCTCTAATAAGCTTATAGACTAAGGTAGAGTTAGTGTTTTTATTAAACATATTAAAGGTATAACTAAGGCCTAGAGAATTTAGGTACCTAATATAAAGAAGGTAATCTAATATAGTACTTTAAAGTTCTATAAGAATAAGAAAGAAGGGAATATTAACCTAGGTATTTCTATTCTTATAATATTAAATACTATACTAGCTAGAAAACTAGTTAGTAGGCCTACTAGGAACCTATTAATTATATTATAGATCCTAAAGCTAGTACTAATACTAGTACCTATTAGAAGAGCTACCTATATAGAAATCCTCTTACCTAAGGTAATAGACTAGGCTAACGCCTAGAAGGAAGAGCCTACTCTAGAAGTAGTAGTACTAAAGTCTAAGATAGCTTATATCTATATTCTACTACCTCTATTAGTAGAGGATATAGCTAATATCTAGGACTTTAGGGATAAAGAACCCTAAGCTCCTCTAAACCTAGTTTAGATTACTAGAAGTAAGAGATAGAGAAGAGACTAGAATAATAAGTCTAAGTAGCTAGAATCCAAGTAACTTAGAATATTTATTACTATAATCTCTAAAGCTAAGCTATCTATTAGCTATAACTTCTAATACTAGGAATACTAGGAAGAAGTATTAGAATAGGTATACTTAGCCTAGAAGAATATTAAGGAAAGGATCCTAGTACTAAGTAGCTACTAGAATATAGTAGGAGATCCAATCTAGAGTAAGATATAGAAGGATACTATTAATAAGGAGCGCTTACTACTCTAGGTAGCAATAATACCTAGGAAGAAGTAGTTCCTCTAAGAGAGGCTAATATTATTAGCTCTAAGTAGGTCTTTAGTATAAAGTATAATATAGATAGTTCTATAGAGAAGTTTAAGACTAGACTTATAGTAAGAGGCTTCTCTTAGAAATATAGTATTAACTATAAAGATACCTTTGCTCTAACTATAAAGTATAACACTCTTAGGGTATTTATAGCTCTAGTAGCAATATATAATTTGAAGTACTATTAGGTAGATATTAATAATACTTTTACTAAGTCCTTCCTTAAGGAGCTAATCTTTATAAAGCTACTACCTAGAGTTACTATTAACCT
>JAVFHQ010000109.1:0-27919 GCA_035135055.1 Oleoguttula mirabilis | reverse complement strand
TTAAACGCTAACCTTACTACTACTCTTTAAGAGGAGTAGAACCGGATTACTATAGAGGAGATTATAGTATTTGTTAAGATAATACCTTAATAGATTATAGTAGTAATTGCTACTTAAGGCAGTTATACTAGCTAGTAAGCAGTAGCTAGTAAGCAGTAGTATACTATAGTAATTGTTATTTGCTATGTTTAATATCTATATACTACTATAGTTACTATAGATAAAAATTTAAAGGCAATTTAACCTTTACTAATAACTAGCTTTAGTAGCTAATATAGGTAACTCTATTGTCTAATTAGCTACCTATTAATAACTTACTTGCTACCGTACAGTCTATACATAGACCACTACTACCCTTGTAAACCCCTTACGCTAACCACCCGTCGTGGCAAGACGGTGTACGTGCCGAGCATGCCGAATATGTGCTCGGAACGTAGGTACGTCCATAAGGCCCAAGGGGCCGTCTGAACCACTGCTCCCAATATTTTCCTCTGCTTTCGACCCGTCGTCACCGCTATCATCCCCGCGAAGCAGATCATCGCCCAAAGCCTGGAATAGACCCTGCAAAGACGATCGCCGAAGACGTCGACAAGCGCGAGATGGGCGCAAATAGAGACAGGTTTTGGGGTTAGTGGACTCAGAGGGCCTACCGACTCGAGAGTCGCGAAGTCGAGAGTCGAAGCGTGAGGTGGTTTGCATTTGGTGGCGCTCTCGAGCCGTCCCGTAGCTGCAGTAGTACCCATGCCACACCTTTCACTTCACAGGCACGGTATTTCCTCCCACTTCCCTTTGCGGATAACGTCATAATGGAAGCACACATGCCATGCCATCCTATCGAGGCGCCAATCCCGACAAAGATCGATATGTCCCTCATGACTATGAGGCCGACCCGCTCTGGCGAAAGAAGCCGCTTACACCAGCCCAGCTAATGGTTCACGATGTTCGCATAGAGACATGGAGGCAAGATCGTGACCCCATGCTCGAGATCAACGAGCGGACAGCATCTAGTCTGGTCCCGGATACTGCAGCTATAACAACATCGGCTAGCTACGTGAGAGCAGCTGAAGCGACTAGCAACGCAATTGAGAAGCAAAAGTTCACCTCGCTCGAAGAGGATCACGGCTGGATGCGCTACCTCCGACTACAACAGCACCAGCGCGATGCTTACGACCGCGAAGACTCTGCCAAGTGTCGTTGGTTGCACTGCTCTTCATTGTTTCCAGAGTACCTAGCTGGCTTCCTGTGGGCCTTGTCGGACGATACTAGCACGATGTCGGAATCCATGCGCATGCTCGATCACGCTCTTCAGCGACAGACTCGCTTCTCGAAACATGGCAAACACTTCGCGCCCTTCTTCCAGCCGCTCCGACCTTCATCAAGTAGTGGTACCATGGAGGTGTACCCTCTGCTCGTGTCAGTACCATTCTTGGACTGGACCGTGTTAGGCGCATCGCCGCCTCTCAGGTTTCAGGTAGACAGGCGAGAGGGTTTCCAGTCTACTCGGTCCTCTGCTCACTTATTGCGGTCGATCTTGCAGTACTTCTACCGACTTGAAGATACTGCTGATCGAGAAAGTACGCAAGTCTTCGCAAAGCATAAGCCGTGGACCACAAACCGGGAGCTCGACCTGAAGGTCCGGCAGTGGTATGGTCATTATCCGTCTGGACTAAATGTGGACGAGCTGTGGATATTGGCCATCGACCCGGAGCATATCGTCACACTGTCCAGCAACCAGACGTGGAAGTCTCGCTGGCCGCCTTTGCAGCTGACCTCGCGCATCTCCGATGTTTCCTTCCGTGGCATCCGCAACGGCTTCGTTACCTCGGATACCGATGCAGAATACACTTCCATGACCCATGTGATTGCTTGTCTTACTGGCGCTGTAGGCATGTTACATAGAAACTTCTGGCCTGACATGGTCCTCTGTTTGACCGATCGCTATGCTGGCCACTTGAGCCAACTTCAATACCGGCTCCACCGCTCACCAAGCACCAAGCTGGTGATGGATCTGATTGCATGCCAGGAAGAATTGAATATAGTCATCCAGATCACGGAACAGCAGATCGACATAATCTCTGAGCTGCAGTTGGCGCATACTGCCGCGGACGGGTCCGCGAACGTTCAAGACGCTGCTTCGCCTGCATCGCTTCATCCTACGTCGAGCGGACACCGCGGTTATGGGGACTTCGGAGTCCGTTCGAAGCCACGGCACCGCGCTACATACCGTCAACTCTCATCATCCACCTTGACTGACCCTACAGCGCAACTACTCGACAACCTGCAACGTGAGCTAGTCGACCTGCAGGACCTGCGCGACAATGCAGACCGACTTGTCACGCGCACAATCCAGCTTGTCAACATCAGGCTTGAAGATCACGGCAAGGCCATCCTGGTCTTTACAGTCGTTACGATCGTGTTTCTGCCACTGAACTTCGTTTCTAGCTTCTTTGGAATGAACTTCAGTGATATTAGAAACATGAGGCGGACGCAGTCTCTCTTCTGGGTTGTTGCTTTATGTGTCACCGCTGGCGTAGTGGGTGCGTCGCTCTTTCTGGCATTCTCGGGTGGCGACCTGTTGGAGAAAATCTTCACTTGGCGGGACGCACGGAAGGAAAAGCAGCTCAGTACAACTACCGTCCTCAGGCAGACTTTGACTGGCGGTGCTGAGCACACATTCAGAGTCTATGGTGTAGAGCGAGATGGTCGTTACACCTAAGGGCCAGCAAGCCTCAGCGGCTTCTTTTGGTGCTCCCGCACGCCGCACGACACCCATCCATGCATTGCAGTGCTTCTGCAGTCGCCAAATATGCGCATGACGCGCTATCCTGCTTGCCTTGCAGCAGGCGACCGAGGCATCTCTCCGACCAAGCAGATGCCACCTAATTCGACAGCGACCTCGCATTAAGCACGCTTGCCATCTAACTTGTCATCCAGGTTAGCTGCTTTTAGGTTACCCACCGCCCTCTCACTGACATCCGTCCATTCCTCCTCAAGATTATGCATTGTGGCGAGGTCGAAGCGGTGACCGGGCCATTCGCCTCTGCATCCGAGACCTTCCGTGCCTGGAGGGTCGTGGGTCCGCTGTGCATGCGTGCAAACGACCTCGCCCAAACTGTATGCGTAGTCTGACTCCGCGACCACTCTGTCGCGAACAAGCTCCTTGGTGTTGAGGTTGTGCAGTATAGCTTCTTCCGTTGGCTCTTGCTGCCCAGGGTCCAGCAGTCGATCAAGCAGTTGCATCTCGTCGCCAGACAAGCGAAGATTGCCTCAGTGGACGAACACAAAGTCCTTGACGCCTCCGACTCAGGTGATAGCGATGCCCGGCATTTTCGCCCTCCTTCCCGTGGACATCTTGGGTATGCATGCTGTACAGAGGGTTACGCACCGCGTACTCCTTCCATTCTGAGTCTTCAAGATCATGCTGGGATGTGATATCCGTAAGCTCGTGGTCCGCGAGCAAGCCATCAGGGACACCGTGTGCGTAGTCGCCAACGAAGATGAGACGATCACCTGCCCAAGGCGCTTCGTCTCGAACGACGGCCTTCTTCAGTTCCGGAGCCAGCAGCCTGAAGAAGTCGGAGTTCGTCAGACCAAGGCAGATCACGTCTGTGTCGCTCTCGATCAAGGCCGTGATGGCATCGATCAGCTCTTGCGGGAGTGCTACGAGTCTGCTGGAGACGCTAGTTGCCATGTCAGCGAGATCCAAAATCTATCGCAGCTAACATGGCCCAAGCCCGCCTATACCTACTGCTTTGCACGCGCTACGGCCACTGCAGCGTCGTTGAATCTGTACTGAAGGAGTCGCGGTAGCTTGAGCATATCCACGAGCGTCTCCGCGACCGTGCTCATGAGTATCTCCCATAGCTTCAAGCCACCGTGGTTTTCCAGGGACTGCGCCTTGTCGATGTTAATGATCTTCCAGTATTGGCCCATCTTGTAGAACGAACTTTGGTGTACTTCACCAAAAGCCATTCCGAGCGTGGGCCTATATAAAGCATCTGTCGTGGGCCCTTACTGCCTCGAGCGGCTGGAAGGTGTGACTGCTGCCTTGGTGAGTCGCACAAGGCCTACGGCTGCCTGCGGTTGCCCTGAGTTAGTGACCGCGCGAAAGGTGAGTTTCTGTAAAGATCGAGGGGAATTGGCTGCCATCTGCTCTACCAATGGTTTCTGTTTGTCCGAAGATCACCGTAAAAACAGTCGTCGAAGTCGGACGTCTTCAGTGGCCAAACCTAGACCTTGCATGCTTTCACTTCCCGCCGCAGGCGCTCGGCCGAGGAACGCTTTCTGCAGGCTAGTACACCACTCTGTAGAAGAGAACAGCCCGTCTGAGAGAAGCCACACGAGCAAGACATCAGACTTTGCAAAGTGTCATATACGCATCTTCGCGCCATCGCTATGCTGAATCATGCTCAAAGTTCGCCTTGATACCCCGAGCCTCTCGGAATGAAGCTCGACTACCTATGCAGCAGCAGCAACCATTTGCCGCCTCTCCCCCCTCAACAGATCCCTCCTACCACCCCACATCCCCTTCGCAGCACCCTTAAACCCCTTCCCAACCAACTTCGGCTGGATCGCCTTGGCATCCAGTCCCATCGGCCGAATCACACTCATCGCTCCCGTGCCGATAGACATCGACTGTCCCATGATGATGCACTCGCTCACACCCTGGATCTCATCCTTCTTCATCCGCATCGCCGCCTCGAACAAATGATCCGGCGTCTTCTCGAAACTCGCCAGCTGCAAAACGCTATCGCGCATCTTCGCCAGCCCGAAGCGCGTGATACCGAGCACTTCGCCCTTGTACGTCATCACGTCGGCCAGAAGCTGCATGTGGCGAGGATCGATGTCCATACCGCTCATCACGTCTCCAATCTCCTTGATGATAGTCGAACGAGCCGCCTCAATGCCCAAGACGTCTCGGATCTCCATGATGCTGTTCGTCTTGGTGTGGTAGCCATCAACACCTTCCGTCGTCATGCACTGCTTGAGGCCATACCCTTCCACGAAGACGGCGATGGGTTCGCGGCCAGTCTTGTCAGGCTTATCGTCCTTCTTCAGAATCGCGCGATATGCATCCGGGTACCCCTTGATGACCACAGCCGGGAGCCGGCGCTTCAGCGCCTGCATCGTCATGAACAACTCGTCCGTAGCTTCACCCGAGCCATCCACCATCTTGCCCTTCGCTGCAGCGGCTGCCCTACTGCGCTTCGCCTTCGCATCGCTCGGCGGCTCGCACGTGACGCGGATATGGCAGCTCCCACTCACCACAGTTGCCACACTCAGCGTCTTGAAGCCCTTGTGCCTCACGATCGCGTCTGCAATCTGATAGATGTTGATGCGCAGCCCAAGATCCCTGACCGTTCCCCAGTCGACGCGCATGTTCAAGTAGCAGCCATCGACAGACCACACATCCTCCACATACGCCACAATATCCCGCAGGAACGTCTTCTGAATGATGGCCTTGGCGAACCGGCCAGCGATCTCCTCGTACTTGCTGTCGAGCGCGCACGTGATAACGGGCGTGGAAATGACTTTGGACGCGTTGATGATCTCCTTGATACGCGGCACACCCTGCGTAATACTCATGCCGGCTACACCAGCAAAATGGAAAGTCTTGAGCGTCATCTGCGTACCTGGCTCACCGATACTCTGGGCTCCGACAGCACCGACGGCGTGGCCGGCTTCGGTCTTCGATTTCTCGAACTTGCGGAGGCAGAGCTGGAGGAAGACACACAGAGCTGACTCGGAGAGCTTGAATATACGGTCGTCTCCGGCCGACATGCGGGACTGCGAGCTGGTGATGCTGTTGACCTGTGTCTGGACGAAGACTTGGACGGTGTCGAGGAAGTTGCGCACGCTCTCCAGTTGATCGACACCGGCATCACTCTCGTCTCTGTATGGCAGCTCCTCGCCGTTGTCGGCGATGCGCACAAGCTTCACTCGCTCGGCGTTCAGCGTCTTGTCCAGGATGGCGTTGACCTCGTCCGGTGACAGCCCGCGCTCAGTGTTGTCCCAAGTCGTGGTGACAGCGTGCATGAACGTCCGCTCAAAGTTGACAGGTTTCGCCGAGCCCTCCATATCCACCGGGTCAAGGCCATCGTCACCAAACTTCATCTGCACCATGACCTCGCTCGAGTTGCGCACCGTGCCGTCGTACCGCGCCGAGAGATCTTCCAGTGACTTCATCAAGCGCCGAGACATATATCCGGTCTCTGCAGTCTTGACAGCCGTATCAACCAGACCCTCGCGACCAGACATGGCGTGGAAGATGAACTCGGTTGGATTGAGTCCGCTGAAGAACGAGTTGAACACGAAGCCCTTGGCCGGCGGGTCTCGACTCGCCTTGCTGAAATGCGGTAGCGAACGGTCCTGGAAGCCATCGACCACCCGCTTACCGCCGATAATCTGCTGCCCGACAGCGGCAACCATCTGCGAGACGTTAATGTTCGAACCCTTAGACCCGCACTTCGCCATGGTCAAAGGAGCGTTGTATCTGCTCAGCTCGGCGAAACAGACGTCACCGCACTCTTGTCGAACCTTGGATAGGATGCCGGAGATCTGATTCTCCATCGTCTGCTCCTCGTCACAGCCAGCATCACGGCTCAGCTTGCCTTGGTTGAAGAGGCTGATGAGGTGTACGCACTTGGCGTATGCGACCTTGACCTTCTTGTCCTTCTCCTCCCTCAGCTTTGCGCTGGGATAGACGTCACTGATACCGATGGAGAAACCCTGCTCCGACAACCAGCGCGCCGAAAGCTTAGCCAGCCTGTTCATGGCTACCGCAGCGTACTCCGGACCGAAATCTCGCATGATGACATAGAAGACCGACGTCTTCTTACCATCACCAATGACTGCTTTGTCCATCGTCCCGCACATCACCTCTGAATTGCGGACTACCACATATGAATCGTTCATCAGCATATCAGGCGCCTCGCCGTCCGCAGGTGTTTGGTACTGTTTGCACTTGGCATCCAGATTGACGTTGACGGGGTACTCGCTGTGCGGCTTCATCAGTACTGACCACACTTGCTTGCCCGTCCACAGAGCCTGCGGCTTGAAGATAGCCGGTGGCGGGAGCTCGATCGCATGCCTTTTGCCAGTGTGAGGATCCGTAACCATCAAACCATCGAACATGAAGCCGACGACTTGGCAAAACTGTCTGCGATTGAAGAACAGATCTTTTTGCGAAAGCAGATATGCACCGGTGATGAAGTCCTGGATAGCTGCAATGATGGGCGTGCCGTTCTTCGGCGTGGCAAGGTTATGCTTGACGCCCATCAGCTCGATGGCCTCCGTGCGCGCTTCCTCCGTTTGCGGAACGTGAAGGTTCATCTCGTCACCATCGAAGTCTGCGTTGTAGGGATTGCACACACACTCGTTGAGCCTGAAGGTTCTCCAAGGCCGTATTTTGGCTCGATGCGATAAGATGGAGAGCTTGTGTAAAGACGGCTGCCGGTTGAATAGTATGATGTCGCCGTCTTCCAGATGTCGCTCAACGGTGTCACCAATCTCTAGGCGGTCGGCGATCTTACTAAGATTCCCCTTCAGGCCTACAATCTTCAGGATGATCCGCTGATTGCTGCGCGCCTTGACCACGCAGTTGGCGCCCGGGTGCTTGATCTCGCCATTCAGAACGCACTTCTTCAGCTTCTGCATGTTGTGCTTCGTGACCTTCTCGGGGTAGGTCATGGTCTTCGCCACTCTGATTGGCACTGCAACCTCATCGATGCCCAGGTTCGGATCGGGAGAGATGACAGTACGGCCTGAGAAGTCGACACGCTTTCCGCTCAGATTGCCTCGGAAGCGACCCTGCTTGCCTTTGAGGCGCTGGCAGAAACCGCGCATCATCTTACCGTATGCGCTGTCCCGACCAAGACCGGGCAGATTGCCGTCGATGTACATGGCGACCTGTACCTGCAGAAACTCCCACATCTCCATGACCTTCTGGATCGGTTGGCCAGATGTAAGGGCAGCTTTCAGATAGCCGTTGATCTGGACGATGTCTCCTAGCTTGTTGGTGATGTCGTCTTCCGTGCTGGCAGCCTCCTGCGCGACAGAGGGCCGGATGGCAACAGGTGGTGCTGGCATGTGCGTCCACAGCAAGTATTCTGGTCGACCGCCTCTGTGCGGATCCATGCCCAGCAGCTCGACGTCCATGTCCGGTATCTTCTTCATGATGTTCAGTACCCTCAGTGGCGTCAGATCGTCCGCAGCACGCCGCATATGCCTATCCACATCCTGTGACGCCTTCTTGGCTTCCTCGAAGCTCGCCTCGAAGGCCACCATCTCTTCGGGCTTCTTCTTGTTCTTGGCATTGCTGCTCGTGTACACTGCGAACTTGCTGTGGAACATCTTGATGGGGTGCCCCGGCACCTTCTTAACCGGTCCGTTGAGAGCGGAGCAGTGCGGGCACACCTTGACCTTCTTGCAGTCCGCGCTGATCTTCTTCGTAAGCGCCGACTTGCGCAACATATCCAGGCCCGGCCGTCTCAACTGCTTCAGCCCCACCCTCTTCTCCTTCTCCGGCAGCAGGACTCGGCTGCAGTCCTTGCAGACGCAGTTGAGCACCTCGATGGTCTTTTTAAGGTAGCCATAGTGGAAGACGGGCAGGGCCAGTTTCACATGCCCGAAATGTCCATTGCACTCCTTCAGGCCTTGCCCGCAGGTCCCGCACGCCCCGTTCTTCGAGCTGGTGCCCAGCCGCTCATCGTTCGGCCCATGCTTGGTGAGAGTGCGCGGCTTGCCGGGTTGCGAGCCAATGTCGTACACGTTGCGGTCGAGGATGGAGATGACGGACTGCGAGACGATCTCGGCGGGACTGAGGATGCCGAACTGCAGTGCACTGATGCGCTTCGGGAGTTGGTCGAGGACTTGCTCTTTGGTGGCGTAGTCGGGCACACCGTCGTCCACGGCGTCGGCGTCGGCCATGGTGTTGATGCTACCAAAGTTCGAACGTTCACGCTGCGTGTGGTGGATGGCGAAACAGTCACATTCGAGTTGCCTGCCTCAGTCACACTCACGTCTCTCCCGAATTTTGGCTCGTTCACAAGCAAAAGTTAGAGCGATCAACGATGCGGGGGAGACGCTAGCGCAAAGCTCGGTCCGCTTGCTGCCTAATCGTACAAGGATGGAGCTGACATCTCTCGGACAGCTCCCTCGACGATCACTTGAAATCGACGTTGGCAACTTATCTCCAGCAGCTCCCGCTCCGGACTACCATTCTGAGGCTACGTCTACATCATCACGCTCGGACAAGAATAGACTTGCTGGTGCACACCGACGAGCTCGTGTGGAGCTGACGTGCGAGCAAGGCAACTGGTCATCCGCAAGCTTGCCCCGCAGTTGCTGATAGCCTGATAGCCCGGCTTCGTACCACACTACTACATTGACCGCACCACCTCCTGTGCCAGTCATTCTCTCCTGCTGGAGCAAACTTCGACCTTCACCCAACGAGACAACGACTTCCATCTGAGCGTGGATGCTCAAAGAAACGTGGCTTGTCTCGGACACAGCACCCACAACTCTTGACACCGAGCAACGGCCCGCGCCTCACGACCGCAGCCTTACTTCATTGACCTCCTACCAACACTCGTCACACTTTCCACAATGGAGTACGCAGACGCACGTGCGGCCTACGAGCTCTACAACTCATCGCCATACACCCTCAACAACACCCAAACTCCCACGATGCAATCCTATCATTGTGTGTCCCGCGCATCAGTCATGGCTCGTGCGCCTGTCGCTAATCACCATACAGCGATCCCCATCACCCTCACGTCCGTCAGGAACCCGTCCGACCGTCGCCAGCTCGTCATCAGCGCCGGTGAACGTGTCACCATCGGCCGTGCGTCGAGTTCAGAGGCCAAAGACCTCCACGCGAGCTCAGACAACGCCTTGTTCGACTGTCCCGTCGTCTCCCGCCAGCACGCCGAGCTGAAGGCGCACCCCTTCAGGGCCGTCGAGGAACAGGTTACCATCACGGATCGCGAGAGCATGCATGGTACCTGCGTTAATGGCACGCGCCTTGCACCGTACGTGCCGTTCTCCCTGAAATCTGGAGATCTCATCAAGTTCGGCGAGAAAGTGGTTCGAGGTCCTGGTAAGACCATCACGCGCACACTGCTCATATCTCAAAGCACTGACACTTCTCGGTCAGACACACATGACGGCGTCATCGTGACCTTCGGTCGTTCGGCAACAACCACAAAGCCTTACTCTCGCCCCCTCCCACCCGCCAGCAGCAGCCGAGGCTTCCATGTTCCATCCGATTCCGAGAACGACTCCGACGACGCCAGCGACAACGAGTCAATCATGAGCGAACAAGAGAAAATAACATCATCGGCAAAGACCACGCCGGAGCAGACCAAGCCCGCGCTAGGCACCCAGCAGCAGCCTATCGAGATCGAGACCGATCACGTTGCGCCCAAGGAGATCATCGACCTCGAGGATGACTACGTACCTCCATCCGCACAAGAGCTTTCCACGGAGGTGAAGGCTGTGCAAGATACCTACGCCGAGTCCGAGGATGCGGAGAGCGTGCATGATGAATCCGAGCATGACGAGGAGTCGGAAGATGGCGATGCGGTTGAGGATCTTGATAATTTGTCCGACAGCGATGCTTCAGATCTGTCGAACCACTACGACGAATCCGGCGAGGTTTCAGAAGCCGAGGGGCCGGAGTTGATGTCCTCAAAGAAGCAGGCATCACCCGAGCTAGGCACGCCAGACGAAATTGCGAAGCCACAGGTGCACGCCTTCTGGCGTTCGTACCCGAAGCCTGCTGCGCCTGCGCCTATGTACGCTCCGTACCCACAGTACCCGACAGCAGCCGCCAGAGCTAACAATTGCGCTATGAGCAGGCCACCTTACGATCCCATCCGTGGCTCGTACCCGCCGCCTCTCATCACGCCTCAGGACTACAATGGGCCGCGTTATCCGGCTCCGCATTGCCCGGCCAGAGCACCTTCGGCGTACACGTATGGCTACCCTGGCACCTTCGGCGGACCGCTGCAATCGAAGTCGGCTACTGACAGCTATGACAGTAGCAGATGGGACGTCCTTCCACGTACTTCATCTCTACCACATGCGACCACAACTCAACCGTACTACGCTTGCGCCGACTTCACAAGCACTGCTACGCCGACCTACCCGTTTATCCACCAATCGGCGCGGTCAGCGGATAAGCCCTACGGATATGGCTCGCAGCAGCCCTCCTCCGTCCTGGGCGCTACCGCAGGGTCGATGAGATGTTCATCAGAAGCTGTCAGTGAGCCTGAGCGCCAAACTCAGGCTGCCTCTCTCAAGTCAAAAATGTCAATCCCAGACATCATGGACACGTCATCCACCTTCTCCCTCGAGGAGGAAGCCCGTCCGTCCCTCGAGGAGGCAATGCCGGAGCTTGTAATGGCGATGAGCGCTGCCAGCCCGAAGCGCAAGGCTGACGCCATCTCCGACGTCGCAGCCGAGCCATCGACTTCGGAGTGGGACGAGCTGTACACCATCTACAACCACGTGACTCAGCCGGTGCCAGCACAGCAGACGGCAGTGAAGAGGGCGAGAACGATGAAGAGGGTTGGCGCTGACATGGCCAAGTACGCAACCGTTGCGCTGGCAGGGGGTGTCGGCATGGCGGTTTTCCTGGCGTCGCCATTCGCGCAGCAGCTGCTGGAGCTGTAGCAGCATCACCACGAGCATCATTGTCTTAGCTTGGGGTTGGAGTCAGGCACGGCGAGGGATGGGTTGCTTTTCCCGGGCATGTGATGAGTGCATGGATCTCTTGGAAGGACGGGCGTTTCTTCACGACTTTTGATGCTTTCACGGAATATGATATCACTGGGACGGAACGGACAGGGGCAAGGGTAGGGGGCGATGGCGTTCCTTGCAATCAACGACCCAGATAGATGTGGAATGACTGTTCTCCTCCATGCCCCCCAGCCTTCGTTTCTGCCAGCAATACCATTCGCTGCCTGTTCTCCTGCGCCTCCGTCAAGCCGCGGTCGGGCGGTCCGGGCGGCCTCCCGTTTGTATTAGGTGTTTGTTGGGCGCTGCGGCGAAGCCGGCCTCTCTTGGTGCCTGGACGCCTTGGTTGCAGGTACGTACCACCATCTTTACACTCTGCCAGCAGGCGCTGCGGTTCTTTGACACGGTATTGGAGGAATAGTGCACAAGGCAACTAGTCACGCGAAGGTGAGCTGAACTGAGGATTTACGCTTTTGCCACTCCGGTCGCCCTTCGCCTCCCTAAGCCGCCCTCAGGGTGGCGACAGCTCTTTGCCATGCTCGCCGTACGTCGCCTGTCATGCTGCTTACTTCCGCCGCTTTGTGAGTCTCTTGCAAGAGCGTATTGTTGAGAATAAGCGGCAAACGGCTGGGCTTATCTCGCGTGAACCTCACTTCACGCCCCCTTATCCCCCATATAATCTCCTACCCTTCGCTTTGTCCAGCACAACCCATACTACCGGAGCCCCAACAGAAAACCCACAGCAAACTATGGGCCACCCAGGCTGGGTGCTTCACCCGAACGGCCGAAAGGTGCTCGCTGCGGACAAGTGGGCTTACATGCAGCAGCATCCGGGGACCTACGCCTCGACCGACGCTGACGCCCGGGCTCTCTACGTCGATACGAACTGCAGTGAGGTACAGGAAGAGGCGCACGAGCTGTGGAAGCGAGAGCAGAAGGAGATGCATGCGGCGCAGGTGGCGAAGGGCAAGAGTTTCGGGCACTATTGTGTGGGCGGTAAGGTGCCGAGGGATTGTGGCGAGTGTCGGGCTAGCTTTGCTGGGTAGGTTGGCCTGGAGTAGTGACGGTCGTGAACGTGAATGGGCTGCGCTGACTTTTGGGCATAGGACGACGTGCAAGAGTTGCAACGGCACCAAAATCATTCTCGAGGCTTGTCAGGAGTGTGCGAACAGCATTGTTGGTGTTGTGGCGAAGACAACGGATGCAACAAAGTGAAGAAAGTCGGCTCTTCGCAACTGTTTGGATCTGCTCGACTCAGTGCCGTGTGGCGATAGTGGAGCATACTCTGGCTCGGCTGCTCGGGAAGCTTTGGAACAACCATAGTCCACCGAACACGATACCGCCGCCAGCATACTAGCCTGGGCGGTAAGACCGCAGTAGACTACCAACGGTGTAGACAGGGCCACACATTCAATACAGGACACACAAGAGTTATAGGTTGCTTGTGCCCCCGTCTGATCACGCCCATACACATATGCAACAGCAGCACACGCTCCATGCTGCTGATACTCACGGTCCCAAGTCGAGGGTACACGATCTTCTCCATCCCTTACGCCAGGTATGCCACTGGCAGGCGCCCAATACGGTTGAAACAGCCCCGAGAGTGTTTCCCATACACCATGGAACAGCGATCCCAAGCCCATGGTTACGAACGGACCATACCGTCCCACAATGTAGTGGGGTTCACAGTACGTACTTTACAGAACGCACGGGAGGCTATAAGTCTCGCGCACTTTCTTAGCTACTACAAGTTCGCAAAGACACGCAGAAATCCAGACAGGATCAACAGGAGCTCAAAGATCAACACACTGATAAGCTGGTATCTACTAGGATGCGCTCCATCTCTCTTCTTTTCGTTATGGGCATCCCGCTGGCAAGCGCCGTGATGCTTGCTGGCCAGCCAGCAGCAACCGAGATGCTGGCTCGCCTACCCAGGCTTTCAGCAACACTGACGACTCTCATTACCATCACTGTCACGCCGAAAAATCCTCCGCTGGAGACTGTAGCGATAGAAAGAGCAGACTCGAAGGCGGTTATAGGGAAAGTCGACCAGATGCCGGGCGCCTTCTTCGAGAGACTTGTAGCCACCCCGTCTATTTCCGGAAAACTGCAACGCCATGGCAAACAGATGGCTGCGCCGGCAGCCGCACTCCCCCGTACGGTCGGAGGGACTCCTGAACCTTGTTGCCTGGAGAATTCCACTGCAACGACAACACCTTGTTTGACGACCTTGACAACTCTTGATGTCGTCTCGACAGTGGCTATCACTACTGTGAAGGAGTATACGACGGTGTTAGTGGACACTCAGTGAGACGCTGCCCACAGCCTTTGCGTCATGTGCTCACAATTGATAGGGTTACGTCGCCGTTCGGTCCTCTGGACATGAAATGCTATGAGACGTCCCACTGCGTCAACGGGCAGTGCACATACCACTACCATGGAGATTGCGAAGAGTGGATAAAGGAGAACCCTCACACGACGTTAGCGCCACATACTGTCACACAGGACGAGAAGTCCACCGTGACAGAAAAGACTACGATCTGCGCTAGCAGCACAACCGTCGAAACGGTGTTGGATCTGCGTTGGAAGACAACGACCTGGCATGAAGGACACCCGCCGTATAAGACCGCCACCGTCACTCCATATATTCCCGGCGATCCGTTGTATTTGGACTGCAAGGGGACGGGTTGTTCGGCCTCGCAGTTCCCCCCACCGGTACAGGCACCGTCGGCGACCGGCAATGTATACATAGACTGCCACGGCTCACTTTGTTCGAAAGTGCATACTCCTCCATGGGGGATGGCGGCCATCACAAGCTACGGTTTTGGGCCGGCAACATTACACTGCAACGGCGCAAGTTGTTCAGCTGTACCCATCGAGTCGGACTAGACGATCTACTCCGTTACAAGTCAATAACTACGAGCACGGTTCATCTCCGACCCATTGTGCCGGCTTCGTGCCCACGTATTCGCCACCGTTGCGGCCAGTCATACTCAGACCGCGCGAGATGCATACAGCGATAGCTGCTACGACTATTTGATGATATATTACATGGATGGTTCATCTCCGACCCAATAGTGCCGGCTTTGTGCCCACTTATTCGCCACCGTGCACCCAATACTTCGTTGACTTCGAACTTTGATAGTGAATTACAACCCAAAAGTTGATTGAGATGTTTGATAGTAAACTCCATGCCTGCTCCATATCTGCCCAAGCTTGGTCCATCCCCGCCCCACTGCGGCGGCCTCGTGCCCACGTAGCTCCCCTCCTACTCCCAAGCTGGCTCCTCCTCCGACGCAACAGGCGCGGCGTCATAATCCCGCATGTTATTGATCACGGCCGGTATAACGCTGATAGCCGCCACAAAACAGAACCAAAAGAACATGTAGACGAGAGTTGCCGACGGAGAGACCGGCTCCATCTTCGTTGCCATGATGCGTGTGTCGATGTGGACCTGCTTGTTCGGGGCCAGGCGCGGGTTCGACAGCACCTTCTGGGCGTACAGCGAGAGCTGCGTGGCGTGCAGTTCGAGCGCTTCGGCGCGCATGTTCTTGTAGAATTGGGCGAACCACCAGGCGCCGTTGACCTTGAAGAGGTTCGCGGTGAGGTAGAACTGGTAATTCAGGTAGCCGGCGAGCGCGAGGACGATTTCGGCGAGGATGACGACGGCGGTGTAGAGGACGTAGACGTTGAGCAGGAGGAAGCGCTTTTGTAGCTGCGTGTTCATGGGGCCGTTGAAGTGGACCTCCTTAGGAGCTTGGTAGATATCGTAGAGGCCCGAGACGAGGACGAAGAGGTTGCAGAGCTGGAGGAGCCAGACGGTGGCGAAGCCCCATAGAGGCCATGCCGAGCGCTGCGGCTGTTTTGGGGTCGGCGGCAGCGGGTCGGGGTTTCGGAGGTGTAATGCTCGGACTCGGTCGAAGGCCAACATCGTGTCTTGATGTACGGTGGTGCAATACGCTGGCTCGAAGAATCTCGCCGGGTTTGAGATAGGGTAGGTCTGACAAAGTCCGGCATCAGAAGTGGGCTTGAGTAGTCGAAGAAAGGGAATCACGCTAAGCCCCAGCCCCTTACCACTTTCCGTCACGCTCCTTCCCTCCTTCCGACCTCGAGATTCGAGCTCCCGTATCGCCGACTAGTGGCCTGTAACCGCATTGCCGCGCGGAGACGTTGCCACCTTCCGTCACGCCCCTTCCCTCCCGACCTCGAGCTCACGGATTGCCGACTAGTCACTTGTAGTCTCCTCAATCCCGGTAATGGGTAGATCTCCCTGAGCGTGACAGGCGATGTTGGCTCACGTATCGTGGACCAGTAGGTCAGCGGGCATCCTACAGCATGGAGACGCATGTGTTCGGCAGAACACGTCGCTTTGGTGGGTTTAACTCGGAGATGTTGTTGGTTTGGATTTTATTGGTGACTAATAATATACCATGGTAGTGTACCGGTATAGTATCGCTCTAGAGCCCTCGTGGTTGGTATGGTACTAGAGTCTATCAATACCACTCATCCCGTACTAATCAGTGGTATACCGTGGTACTTAGGCATATCGGTATAATGGTATTCATCTGCCAACGAAGCGGTTGGTACCTTATGGTATTGAGCCTTGTAATATACCCATCCAGACCAATAACACCTGTGATTGGATAAATTTGTCTGGAATACGTATGGCGGTTCCGGTATTGTTCATGTGTCGGGCAGAGGGCACGTTACGAAATGGAGGCGAGTATGCTCGGCTGGGCAGGTTGCTTTGGTGGGCTTGGTTGACTTCCCTAGATTGTGTCGTGCCGGCTTTGGCGTAGCAATGCTGGTGGTGTTCCTGACACTGCCGACGGCGCTATGCTCTAGGACGCTTCGAATGACAATCAAAGCGGAGACTGGTGGGCTGTTGTCCACGAAGGCCTGGCGACCGGTGTGGTAAAGCTCGTGGTTCGCTTGACGCTGATATGGATGGTAGCGGCTCTGCTTCCCAAAGCGTTGTGTCTCACTAGCCGCTGTCAATGCTATCGTTATCGTATGCTGAGCCTAAATCTTGTCCGGAACCAGATGACGGTGGACGGGTCTGTAGCGTTAGGTGCTTGTCCTAACACGGCATGATATCGCTGGATAGCAAGTGCTATACAAGGATAGACATTGGCGAAGCGGTTAGAAGTAGATGGCGCTGGGATGCAGACTGACAATATTGTTTGAGCCTTGGTGCCCAGGTGCCATGCTCACACTGTTCGCCAGCCGTCTCTGACCGCTCGATGCATACGCCAGACGCAATGATGCAGACAACCGGAGCAGGAGGTGGAACGCTCCGCAACGCCAACGTCTCCGGCATGGTGGTCTTGGGTTGTAAATCAGTAGCAGAGCATGGGCCAAGTCTTGAGAAGGCAATGCCGGGCTTTCGCGCTGCGCGGAAAATCATCATACCCACAGATCGCTATTCAGTAATGTGCGCTCACGCTTTCGTGTGAATGGAGTCGCGCCGGACCCCGGCCCGCCTCGCGTTCTGCTTCTCCTTGTCCTCCCGCATCCGCCTTATCAACTTGGACTTCGATCTTATCTTCCAGCCGTACCGGTAGAAGATGAACGGGATCGGTATGCAGATCGCTTCCAACAGAGCCAAGAGCGTGCCGGCCCAGTGGGGGCCCAAACTTTTGTACATGGCGGCGCCGGCCAAGGGCATCACTCCGCCCATGATCGAACGCAGGACAGCGTTGCCGGCAAGTGCGCTCGCAGCGTAGATGTCGTACGAGTAGACGAGGTAGTTGGAAGCATAGATGAAGACTGCGGCGTTGCCCATGCCGAAAGGTATGCCTGCGAGGATTGGGATGATCCAGTGGACGTTCGGTGTTCCGGTCCAGGCGAACCAGATCTCTCCGATGGGGATTAGCACAGCCGCGATGCAGACAACGCTGACCATTGCCTCCGGTGGTGGATCACCCGTCTCGCTTTCGGGATCCGGTTTGTGGGCGTTGATCATCTTGCGGATCAGTGGTTCGCTGACGATGACAATCATGGAGCCGACGCCTATGCCGCAGAACGCAAGACCGGTCACGCCAGGGGACCAACCGCGAAGGTCGGAAAAGACAATTGGGTACGCCACCTGGAGTGATGAGTGGATTGGTTAGCAATTTGCCTTGCTTGAAGTTCCTCATTCGTTGCGCGACTCACAAAGCTGAGGTAAAGGATTCCGTAGACGAGGGAAATGTAGATGTCCCAAAAGATGCTGCGACGGAATGTCAGCGTTGTTCATGTTCAGTCAGCAGCCAGCGCACTCACAGGATCGGCTCGGTGACCGTCATAACGAACGGTCGGGAGAGGTTGACCTTGAGCAGCGGCAGAAACTCCTCCTCGTCATCATACCGGCTCCACCAGCGTTCATCACCCGTTTCTTGCCGCTTCTTCGCTGCTCGCTTCCGCAAAATCGCCGGCGCATATGTCTCCTTGATTGAACTGACAATAACCCAGGCCACAGACGCTACAATGATGACTATCCAGTTCCTGGCGGAGCAGAAGGCGTCGGTCAGTTTACACTCCACATACAGGCTTTACAATCCGCACTTACGTCCATCGCCAGCCCATATACTGGTAAACAAAGCCTCCGACGACCGGCCCAATCACTGGTCCGTTCATCGGGCCTATCGACCATATCGAGAAGGCCAGAGCACGGTGCTCCTCGTCTACTATGTCGTTGACCGTGCCTGGCGCGTTGCTGACCATGGCGGCCGCGCAGAAGGCGCCGAAAAAGCGCGTGATCAGGATCGTCTCCATGTTCTTGGCCAGAGCGCATGGGATCACGAAGACGACGAACATGGCAAGAGCCACAATGTAGATCGGCCGTCTGCCAAACATCTCCGAAAGCGGTGCCAGAATAACGGCTCCCGTGGCCATACCAAACAGGTAGGTCGTCACTCCGAGAATGCCTACGTTGTCAGAGATGCCGAACGAGGCTTCCAATCCGGGGATGGCCGAAGTGTAGCTCGTTGAGTACAAGACCACGCACGTCGTGCCGTAGCTCATGGCAAAGAGGATCATCCCCTTATACCAGGTGGGCCAGTTTTGCGGGTTCGCTTGCTCTCCATCGGCGAAGTCCACCTCAAAGGCAGGATCAACACTCATGGCGGTTGACACTACGCTCTTGCTCGTGTGCGTCCTGTGCAAAGTTGGGACCACGCCGCCGACGGCGCTAGTCGAGGATGTTCGTGAGATGTGCGGCGTGAGTGCCTTCTCCGGGAAATCCGTGTTATAGCGCTCATGGTCGGAGTCCGCTAAGACACTATCTCCAGAGTCGGAAGCGGGAGACGTGGGAGGCTCAACGGACATGTGGGAGGCTCGCCTGATAGAGACCTCCGTCTCCTTCTCCGAGGGCAGCCGCTCTGACATAGTGGCGGAGACTAGGGAGTCCAGTTCATGTGATGGGAGCGAGGCGAGTAGAGCTAAGACGTACTGCTCACAAGGAGATGTGTGAAATGCGCAGTAGGTATTTCGAGGCGAGAATAGGTAGTTGCAGACTTACAATGCTGTCGAATCTCGCGAAGACGGCTGATATGATCAGAGCGACAGGTGCGGTGAATCACTACCGTACATGTACCTGCCCTTAAGTTCTTAACCCCGTCCACCATGAGCCCTCGAGGTGGGGATGGGGATACCTGCCGGTTAGGGCAGACTTTGCAAGCTCGGTAGAGTGCTGGTAAGAGCGGAATGGGAACGCATGAGAGTTATCGCGCAAGGATGCTTGGCCGCTAGCCCTTCCCCCCAGGCCGGCAACCGTCTTGGCATGGTGTGCTTCTGGTAGTAAGCGATGCAGCCACGACTGTGAGCTGTTGAGACGAACCGCAAACCCGTGGCTAGAGCAGAGAGTGAGATCCAATGTGAGGAGTATGGAAGTGTGTATGCTGGAGATGAGGTTCGATTCCACTTTTATGGGCTTTGGCTTCGGTGCCAGGCCGGGGAGTCGGGGACACCGTCAGCGTACTGAAAGCCGCGTTATTGGCCTGAGGTGAGCCGCATCCGTGATATCCGAGAACGTGCTGATGGCGGGTCATCAAAACGTGTGAGGGTGTCACCGCATGTCGAAGCCCACAGCTTTGCTTGACAGGAGCGGCGGTGTGAGTCTCCTCATCAAAGCCTCAAAGCACGCAGACTGCAGTCACCAGTGCGCCAGCAGTCGTGATCATCGCAGCAGCGCTCGCGGGGCACGCGCCGATAGCTTGGGATTCGGTGACATCGGACACGGAACAGGAGCAGCTGTCGTATAGCTTCAGCACGCTCGACCACCCTCCCTCCTACACAAGCCACAGCCCCGACACTATCCTCGACGAGCTGTGCTGGTGAGCGACTGGCATGCCCGTTTGAGGACTCCCATTACCCGATATTTCTTGTCCGGTACACCATAGACTTGCACGGCTCACGAGTCAGGACTTACGCGCGGTGTACTTCTCCTTCGTATCCCTCACGACAGTCGTCCTCGTAGCGCGTCGTCCACGGTCGCTCTTCTCTCACATATTGAGCAGGGCGACAGGGTCTAAATATTTCTTGGACCCAGCGAACGTCGAGTGCCTCAGGCCATACTCAGCCAACAGCTGCTTCATGTGAAGCCTCGCGTGCCTCGGCTCCGCAGACCCCAGGTTTCGGGTGCTGCCGGCGGAGCACGTCGCTGACATCAACTTTCAAGCCAGAAGCCAGTCACAGCCGGCCCTTCGTCCGAGGCGCGAATACGTTCCAAGCGTACGTCTTCCTCGGTCGAGGCGCGACAAGGCTTGGAGTCTAAGTCAAAGGGTCTGGATTGAAGGTGTCTGTATCTCAGATCGGGCGAGATCGGAGGCGCACGGTAGGTGACGGTTGCCAGAGCCTGCCATTCTTATACCTCTCTCCTCCCAGTCTCAAAGCTTGTGTCGTGATCACTTGTCTATCTCTGAGTTCATGATAAATCGAACTTCTACTCTTGCCCCAATCCCACTCTTCTTCCGTCTACAAGAACCACTAGCAGAGTCACGCTGGCAGAAAGATTGAAGCAAGTCATCTCCGCCTTCACCCAAATTCTCCCCACTAGCATACCGGTTGCAGGCATGGCAGGCCACGCCAATGATGGAGAAGAGCAGCGTTATCAGGACGAGGTGCAGCAGCTGAAGCAATGGTGGACGGACTCAAGATGGCGACACACCCGGAGGCCTTTCACTGCTGAGCAGATTGCTCAGAAGCGTGGCAACCTGAAGATCGAGTACCCAAGCAACGCAATGGCGAAGAAGCTGTGGAAGACCGTCGAGGAGCGCTTCGCTGTATGATAGACCTACGCTCCACATACGCAACACATAGCTGACGTCTCACAGAACCATGAAGCGAGCTACACCTACGGTTGTCTCGACCCGGTCATGGTGACCCAGATGGCGAAGTACCTCGACACCGTCTATGTTTCTGGTTGGCAATCTTCCAGTACTGCTTCCGCTTCAGACGAGCCGGGCCCCGATCTCGCAGATTACCCGTACACGACTGTCCCGAACAAGGTTGCGCACCTCTTCAAGGCCCAGCTGTTCCATGACCGCAAGCAGCGACAGGAGCGCTTGAGCACCCCAGTGTCGGACAGGTCAAAGCTCGCCAACACCGACTACCTTCGACCCCTGGTTGCCGATGCAGATACGGGCCATGGAGGTCTCACGGCGGTCATGAAGCTCACGCAGCTCTTCGTGGAAAAGGGCGCCGCAGGAATCCACATTGAGGACCAAATGCCGGGCACCAAAAAGTGTGGACACATGGCCGGTAAGGTGTTGGTGCCGATCAGCGAGCACATCAACAGACTGGTCGCCATCCGGGCGCAAGCAGATATCATGGGCAGCGACCTGTTGGCCATTGCGCGTACCGACTCCGAGGCCGCAACGCTCATTACAAGCACCATCGACCCACGTGATCATGCCTTCGTCTTGGGCGCCACGAACCCTGCGCTGCAACCGCTCAACGACCTCATGATCGCTGCGGAGCAAGCAGGCAAACAGGGTGCCGAACTGGAAGCCATCGAGAACGCGTGGACGCAACAAGCTGGTCTCAAGCTCTTCCCCGAGGCGGTGAAGGACACCATCAATGCGGGCGTGCATGTCGACAAGCAGAGTCTCATTGATGAGTTCGCGAAACTGTCCAAGGGCAAGAGCAACTCGGAATCCAGGACGATCGCCAAGGGTCTCACTGGCGTCGACGTCCACTTCGACTGGGATGCTCCGAGGACGCGGGAAGGCTTCTACCGGTACCAGGGTGGCTGTCAGTGCGCGATTGTGCGAGCGATCGCCTACGCCCCGTACGCCGACTTGATCTGGATGGAGAGCAAGCTGCCAGACTTCGCGCAGGCCCGGGAGTTCGCCGAAGGCGTGCACGCCGTGTGGCCCGAGCAGAAGTAAGCGATTTCTTTTTCGAAAGAAGATATATTAGGTTTTGAGGAACATCATGCTGACAGAAACTTCCTGCGCAGGCTGGCTTACAACCTGTCGCCGTCCTTCAACTGGAAGGCCGCGATGGAGCCCCACGACCAGGAGACGTACATCCAGCGCCTGGCGCAGCTGGGCTACTGCTGGCAGTTCATCACGCTGGCCGGCCTGCACAGCACCGCCCTCATCGCCAACTCCTTCTCGGCCGACTTCGCGCAGCGCGGCATGCGCGCCTACGGCGAGACGATCCAGGAGCCCGAGATGGCGCAGAAGGTCGACGTCGTGACGCACCAGAAGTGGAGCGGGGCCAATTACGTGGACGAGCTGCTGCGCATGGTGAGCGGGGGCGTGAGCAGCACGAGCGCCATGGGCAAGGGCGTTACGGAAGATCAGTTCAACCACTGAATGAGGAATTGGGGAAATGTATAGTTTGTAGGGCTGTGGGGCCATGAAGCCTTATTCCCTTGATGTGAGCAGAAAAGCTATGCACAATCAAGTCTTTCCGCGCGCCCTCATATTTTCTCCGCAATAGCTCAAGCGTTTCTTATCTGGCCAATTCCCGCTGGTTCACAACGCAAGAACGGCGTGCGTCCGATGCGGTTGGACCTGTCTGTTGAATACATAGCTATAGCACCCACGCCCGTACGCCATCTCGGTCTTAGGTCTGGGTGCACGGCGGGCGAATTCGTGGGCCACCAAGCCCGGTCGCGCGATGGGGCGGAGACGGGGCGCTTTGGGTGGGGCGGAGCATGCGGGTAGTAGTGGCTTACTGTCGCCTGTTCATGGACAGGGATAAGTGAAGCTGGAAGGGTTCTCTCTAGAGGTACAACAACGCCCATGCCAAGGCCCCAAGGCCAAGGCCAGGGATGCTCTCCCGCTCCCCCCAAGAAGAAAGCGCCCACCAATACACCCCACTGTCTCGCCCAAAAATCATATCAGCCTCAGAAACCGCACCCCCGCCCCCACCATGCTCACAAAAGCCCAATGCATGCATCGTGATAGGGAGGGGGTCCGGCGCCCGCCCGTCCCAGCAGCTCACCATCAGCGTCCCCCTGCCGCCGCCGTCCGACTCGGGTCATCCCGCCGCATAATCGCCTCCACGGGCCCCAGCAGCCGCTGAAAGCCATCCTTGCCCAGCGTCGCCACCTTGACCTCGGTCCGCGACAGCACGCTGGCCGCCCGCGGCTTATCGTCCAGCAGCGCCAGCTCGCCGAAGTAATCGCCCTTGCTATAGCTCTTCAGCGGCCGCGGCGCGCCCCGCTTCACCGCCTCCGCCTCGCCCGCCTCCAGGATGTAGAACTTGTCGCCCGCGTCGCCCTCCTTGATGATGGCCGTGTTGGCCGGGTACTTGGTCGTCTCCAGCGCGTCGGCGATCTTGCTGCGCTCGTAGGGCGTCAGGCCGGAGAGCAGGGGCACTTCCTCCAGGAAGGACTCGTACATGCGGCGCCGCTGGAAGGCCGAGTCCATGAGGATGCGGCGGAAGGTCACGCGGTCGAGCTGCCACAGCGTGGCGGGCGCGGTGGAGACGACGGTGGCGGCGCGCGGCGCGTTGTACATGAGAGCCAGCTCGCCGAAGGAGGAGCCCGGGCCGGAGCCGGCGACGCGGCTGCCCAGACCTTCGGGCCCGCCGGGCTCGACTTTGCCGGTGGGCGAGACGTAGATGTCGAAGTTGCCGCTCTCGACCACGTAGAAGTAGTCGCCCGCGTCGCCTTGCACGATGACGCGGACGTCTTTGGCGGGGACCTTGCGTTCTTGCAGGGCGCCGAGGACTTGGGCGGTTTGGTCGTCGTCGAGGTGGGAGAAGAGGAAGTTGTGGGCCACAGCCGCGCGCAGACGGGAGACCTGCTCTTGGGTTTTGGGGTAGCTGGGCGCTTTCCAGCTGCTGTCGTCGGCCGAGGCGGGGGCCAGGCTCTCGGCGGAGACGGAGGTGCGGCGGTTCATGTTGTAGTTGTTGGGGAAGCTCTGCGGCTGCTCCATCGAGTTGGAGGATGCAGAGCCCGAGGGCGGCGGGCTCATGCCGCGGGAGGCGCCTGCGAAGCCGAAGTTGCCGAATGTGCTGTTGCCGCCTGCTGCCGCCATGGTGTTGCTGTTGTGAGGCGAGGCCGAGCGGGCGGTCGCGGAGGAAGTCGCGTTGGGCGGGAAGGAGGAGGCGGTGGGCGAGGCGACGTCGTCCGGGTGCTCCTCCTCTTCCGCAACGGAATGCATGCCGCCAGGCCCTGTGGCGGACGGGGCAGAGCTACTGGCTGACGTGGCACCGAAGGGGTTGCTGCCCGGGAAGGTGCTCTCGGCCATTCCCGCGCCACTGGAATGCCGCGACAGCAGGAATTCGTGGCGCTGGCTCTCGAGGCGGCGCTGGAAGAAGTTGGCGCAGAACTGCAGGATGTCGGCGGGCGTGTGCTTGGCGATTTCGCGGTCGAGGGCGCTGCGCTCGTTGACGTAGTCCGAGGGCAGTTGCTGCTGCTGCGCCATGGCGGCGAAGGGTGGGGAGGGAGGGAGGAGGGAGGGGGGGGCTTGAGCTGCAGGCAGGCTGATCCCAGCAACCGAGGCGCGTTTTCTTAGGCTGGAGGGAGGGTGTCACGGCGTAACCGGGGCAAGATATGGCAGGGTGTAGACGTTCCAGAAGCGCTTCGTTGGTTGTACAGTCGGCGCTGCGTCGCACAGTCGCACCAGCCAAGGCGGGGGATTACGCTACAGCATCCAAGCTTGCGGCCCCCATCTGGCATCTCAACTGAAGGGTCATGAACGAGTTTACACGCCTGCGCTGTCGTTCTAGCCACACTCTCTGCATTATGATTTATGAAACACACCGAGCGTCCTCTGTCGACGACAAGGGTCAATGACAATGGCGCACCTTGTTCTGATTTGTGTTCCTGTTGCAATAACTGTCCCCACCTCAGCACTTGAGGAGTCACGACTTATGTCCGACTCCACCCCCACATCATATTCTGCGGGTCTCCACCCTGCACAGCGGCCCGCCGTATTCGTGCCTGTGTGCCTGTGTGCCCTTCCAGAAGGTTGCACGTGCCTTTCCGGAAGTCATCGCCTGGTGCAAGAACTTGCTGAAAGCACCTTCACGGCGTTCAAACTTCACGCCCGCTAGAATTCCCTGCCAGACCATCCATCATCATCACCATGCCAGGGCTATGGCGACAAGAACCTCTTCCACAACATCAAAAAAGATTTCAACCACTGCATCATCTCCACACCTCGGCATCTGGAGATGGAGATGGGCACAGCCGGACCGCGTGCCGGCGAGATGATGTCGATGTCGTCGTGAGCGCGAAAGCTTCCACTGCTACTCCCGCTTTGGGCAGCTCGCAGCTCGCAGGCCTCGTCGATGGTGACTGCCGTAACTTGTAAGTAGCTTCTTACATAATGTAGGTGACCTCTCTGTTCACGTTTCCTTTCCAGTTCTTCCAAGGCGCAACGCCGTGTGTCCATAGTACCTTCATTCACATCCTTGATCTTGCCGCTCGCATCTCTCTGGCATCGTAGATCTGGCAGTCTACGCCCTTCCCGCTATTTGAGCGAGCTGTTTGGCCTCACAATCGCTCCCTTGCTCGCCAAACCCTCGCAACATGCCTCTCGAGAAGGACAGCCAAGGCCGCGATGTCGTGCCGCTCTTCATCAACGGCAAGCCCTTGCCCATCGACGAATCCCGCGTCCAACCCGTCAACTCGTCCATGACCGACGAGACAGTGCACTACTACGCCACCGCCGACCTCAAAGCCTGCGAAGATGCGTGCGAGACGGCATGGACGGCCTTCGCCGGGACTATCTTAGACACCGGCCGCAGCGGGTGGAAGCGCGCATCGGCGAACACGCGACGAGACATCATCCTCAAAGCCGCCAATCTCTTCGAAGAGCGGAAGGAGGAGTTAACCAAGGCGCAGATTGCCGAGACGAGCTGTCACCAGGGCTGGGCCGTCAACAACATCCTGACGACCGTGGGCTACATGCGCGAGATCGCCAGCTGCGTGAGCAACATTCGTGGCGAGATCCCGACCATTGACAAGCCCGACACCTTTGCCTTCGTGTTCAAAGAGCCCGTGGGCCCGGTGCTGGTCATACCGCCGTGGAATGCCGCGCTCGTGCTGGCTACACGCGCCGTCACCAGTGCGCTCGCGGCCGGCTGCACCGTCGTGCTGAAAGCCAGCGAGCTCTCGCCGCTCACCCACAGTCTCATCGTCGACATCTACCACCAAGCCGGCCTCCCCGCCGGCGTCCTGAACTCCCTGCAAACGGACCGCGCCAACGCCGCCGAAGTCACCGAGGCCCTCATCGCCAACGAGCGCATCCGCAAGATCGAGTTCATCGGCTCGGCGGCCGTCGGGCGCATCATCGGCGCCACGGCCGCCAAGCACCTCAAACCCGTGCTCATGGAGCTCGGCGGCAAGTGTCCCGCCATCGTGCTGGACGACGCCGACCTGCAGAAGGCCGCCGTGCTCTGCGCCAAGGGCGCCATGCTGCACCACGGCCAGATCTGCTTCTCCACCGAGCGCATCATCGTGCAGGCGAGCGTGGCGCAGCAATTCCAGGACCTCCTCGTCAAGGTCGTCGCCAACGAGCAAGGTGGCGTCGCCATCCACGCCGGCATCGCGGAGAAGGCGCGCGACATCCTGCAGGACGCGAAGGATAAGGGCAACCGCTTCCTCATCGGCGGGCCGGAGATGGCGGTCAAGAACGGCGTCCGGCCGTCCATCGTCGTCATCGACGCGCACGCGCGCAAGCAGGACCTCCTGATCGTGGACGAGGAGACGTTCGGGCCCAGCGCGTCGCTGTACATTGTCGCCACGGACGCCGAGGCGGTGCGGCTGGCGAACGCGAGCGCGTACGGCCTGAACGCCACGATCCACTCGACGGACATGGAGCGCGCGCTCAAGATGGGGCGGGAGTTGGAGTACGGGCAGGTGCACGTCAATAGTATTTCGGTCTTCACGAGCTGGACGGGCCCGCAGGGCGGTGTCAAGGGCAGCGGGTGGGGCCGGCAGAATGCGCATTGGGGCGTTGAGGAGTTCTTGCAGGAGAAGTTCATTACGTGGCATGGCAAGGATAGTGGGTAGTGAGGGCAGTGCAGTAAGTGCAGTGCAGTGAGTGTGCGGGGGCAGTTGTGGAGGTCTGTGTATGTTGAACGGGAATGAACACCACCGATTGGGCTCGGACGGCACCAGTCCGGATACGATACGCGACTGTGGTATTCTACGAGATAAACATTATGCATATGGAATAGATTACGACGCTTCATCGCTTCCGCCTTCCAAATCGTGCCCGGCTTTGCGTTCGTGCCACACACGTATCGATGGCCCTCCCGGCTGCCACGCACCCCCCATTGGCCGCGCGCCCCAAAACGTTTCATCTCCTCCGCCGCCATCATCGTGCCGCCCTGCCTTCAATGGGGCCCGCATAGCCCACCTCTCTGCTCCTTTTAGTAGGGTGTGTTGTGGCATTGGGGCGATCGGAAACCTCTGGCGGTGGACGGCGCCCACGCGCCGGACGAGGGTGCGCCGGGGGGTGGGTGGGCGAGTCGTCCGCATACCAAGGCATGAAGAGGACGGGCGGCGTGATGGTGGGGCGCGTCGTTTGTGCACCGAATCCAGAAAGAGGACGGCGGCCACGGCCGAGAGGCTGTTAAGGACTGTCCACGAAACTACTGCTAGATCGATTCACTAGTAGGCTTACCACTGCGGGGCAAGAGATGTAGTAGAGCATACCAAACTCAGCTTCTTGCTGCGATAATGCGAGTTGGGGGGTTGATGGGCGCTTTTCTTTTTTGCCTTTTGATG
>JAVFHQ010000108.1:0-28697 GCA_035135055.1 Oleoguttula mirabilis | reverse complement strand
ACTACTAATCTTCTTAGACTATAAGAACCTCCTTTACTTTATAACTACTAAGGAGCTTATAAGAAGATAAGTATAATAGGTAGAATAATTTAGGTAATACTAGTTCGAAATCTGCTATATACCTAGATATAATAATAGTAGAGTAGATACTCTTAGTAGACAAAGCGACTATATAGAAGAAAGGAACATTATAGAATATAATATCTTAAAGATTAATTAGGATAGAAGCCTTAGTACTAACATTAAGGAATTTAATAATATACTCTAAGTGCTCTAAGATATAGACGAAGAATTCCCTATATACTAAGGGAAATACTATATTATACCGGAATATAAATAAGACTATATACGTAGATACTATAATAGTCTAATATAGGGATATCCTAGAATAGTAAAGACACTTTAGCTTATTTAAAGGAACTTCGTATTTCCTTATATAAAGTAGAAAGTATATTGCTATATTAAGTAATACTTTAGTTACTAATAGAATAAATTAGATCGATACGCTAAGTATAGCTCGATATAGTTTATAACTCTACCAACTTAACTATAGAATAAAGTAATAATAGACTTTATTATTAAGCTACTATAGTTAGAAGATATTATAATAAGAGTTCTTTACGACTCTATACTCGTTATAGTTAATAGACTAACTAAGTATATATACTTTATACCCTATAATAAGAGTATAAACGCCGAATAGCTAGGATACCTAGTCCTAGATCGACTAATAAGATATTATAGTATACTAATAACGTTCGTTATAGATAGAGACAAGCTCTTTACGTCGAATTACTAGAAAACCTTAGTTATAACGCTAGATATATAATATAAGCTCTCGATAGCTTTTTACCTATAGATAGATAGATAAATAGAGCGAAAAAACTAAACGCTAGAAGCGTACCTTCGCTACTACGTTAATTATATATAGGATAACTAGGTTTTACTTCTACTAATAGTATAACTAGCTATTAACAATATAGAATCTACGATAACAAAGGAAATACTATTCTACGCTAACTTTAGAAAATTACTAAACCTATTTATAGAACTATAATAATATCCTAGAGCTAAGAAGACTATAGTAGCTACTTAGTCTCTTAAGGACCTATATAAGATAATATAGAACTATATTAGAATATCTTAGTAAAATATACTATCTTTAATAGACTAAGCTAAGAAAATAGTACCTCTACTAAAGAAGAGGGATAAAGTGTATCTCTATATAAAGAATCTTAAGATATAGAGATTAATAAGGAAACTAGATTAAGTAAAAGTCGGACTATTCCTAATTACTAAAGTAAAAGGACTAGTTAACTATTACCTAGAACTCCCTATAGATACTAAGATATACCCGGTCTTCTATATCTCGCTACTCGAACTAGTAGACGACGTAATACCTCTATAGACTACGTTCTACTTCTAACTAGAGGAGGTATATAAGTACGAAGTCGAGAAGATCCTAGAAAACGAAGGTTAGGAATACCTCGGTAAATAGAAAGGTTTCCCTAATAGCGAAAATATATAGAAACTACTTACTAATCTTAAGAACTGCTAGAAGCTTCTAGACTAGTTCTACCTAAATTAATAAACGTAGAAGGCAAGAACCTAGCTAAAGCGTCCTAACTACTAACTAGTATCTCTAGAATATTATAAAACGCAAAAGGTAACTCTTCTAGAGTAACGCCTCTAGTAGCTATAGTAGGAGTAGTAAGGAACTCTTCTTCTACTACCTCTATAGCCTCTAGGTCGTCTAACTCTTAGGCTACCGCCTTGTCTATATAACGCTTAGTAAGACAAAGCTACTTTCGAAGCTATAAAGTCTAAGTCCGATACTTAAATAGCTTGTATATTAACTCTACCTCCTTCTCTTCTACAACCTTAAGGTTACTATATAGTCTCTTACGAGAATCGCGTAACTGCTCCTACTTAGAACGACTTAACGTTATATTATACTTTATATAACCTTTCTAAATATACTTAGAGTACTACCTAGAGCGCGGACTAACTATATAATTCGGTTTTGGCTTGTTAGAAGGAGTGCGCGCTTTAATATATAGAGTAAGAAGCTATTTTAATACTAGAAGAATCTATTTCTTTAGTAAGGCTTTTCTAGTTATAAGTTTAGATAGATATCTTTATATATATAAAAGCTAGGAAGGATATCTCTATACTTTATATTATCTCGAGGATAAGCTTAGCTAGAGAGGGAATAGTATTATAAACTAGTTATACCTACTAGGTAAATACCCAAAATATAATTAGCTATACCTAAGGTATTACGATTAGTCGGATTAGATAGATCTAGGTTAGTTAGATTAGATAGACTAGATTAGTTAGATTAGATAAATATAGATTAGTTAGATTAGTCGGACTATAGATAGTAGGGCTAGCTAAACTAATCTATACGAATCTCTTATATATATAGTAGCCTTACTTTCTTATATAGTTAGTTTGTATTTAACTTTATATAGTAACCTACTATTTAGAATTAGTATCCTTCGCTACCCTCTTCTTCTATCTTACTTATTCCTAAGAGAACTAACTTCTAGACTACTAGGTCTTAATATAGTAGTAAGGCTAGTCTATTTTAATTAGATCTCTAGAAAGAGAAGTAGTTCTTAGTTAGATAGATACTAGATAAGTTACTTATCTACCTTTATATTATTAGTTTCTTAATAGTACTAGGAAGTAGATAGAAGAAGCTTATAGTATATCTTAGTCTTATATCTAGACGCCTTTATAAAGTAGAGTAGCTAGAGGTAATATTCTAGTAACTAGTAGGCTATAATCTAATATATAAGTACTATTCTACTAGTAATATTAATATATATACTCTTAGACTAGATATAAATATAAGTAGACTTAGACCTCTAACTCTAACTCTAACTCTAAGAACCTTGCTTACTTAATCGAAATACTAAGAAGAATACCTACCTACTAACTACTAGAAACTACCGACAACCGACTACTAACGTCCGATCTATTAACCCGTATGAATTACCGGCTAACAGTCCAGCTCGGCTTCATGTTACCGAGGCACCTCCACTTCCATGGCGGTTACCTGTAGCTGCACGAGGGCTGCGATTATTGTAGGACGGCAACAGTAAGTGAGACCCAACACACCTCTTATCTCTCATCTCCCCTACTTCTTCTGTCTACCCACGATCAAACCGCAGCAATGGCAAGCAAGCGTGTTGCGCAGATCGCTGCCCACCTCAACTTCCCCAAGGGCATGCTCAGTGGCCAGGTAGCCATCATAACTGGCTCCGGGCAAGGCATTGGTGCAGAGACGGCGCGACTGTTCGCGAACGAGGGGGCGAAGGTGGTCATCTCCGACATCGATGCCGGTAAGCTACCACGTCATCAGAGCGCAGGGCAGCAACGCTGAGACAGTACGACCGTAGCCAAGGCACAGAAGGTCGCAGATGAGATCAACGCCGCCGGCGGCCAGGCGCTCGCCGTGCCAGGTGATATGCTGGACGATGCCTACCTCGGCGAGCTGGTGAAGAAGACGGCGGAGTTTGGCAACGGCAAGATTCACATTATTGTCAACAATGCAGGCTATACATGGGACGGTGTGATTCACAAGGTGAGAACAAATACCGAGACGGCGAAGGCATACCCAGGTACTTGGGCTGACATATGCTCCAGACAACCGACAAGCAATGGGACACCATCATCGCCCTCCACTGCACCGCGCCCTTCAAGCTCGTCCGCGCCGCCGCACCCTACTTCCGCGTCAAGGACGGCGAGCCCCGCAACATCGTCAACATCTCCTCCACCAGCGGCATCCACGGCAATGCCGGCCAGGCCAACTACGCTCTCGCCAAAGCCGGCGTCACCGGTCTCACAAAGACCATCGCGAAGGAGTGGGGCCCCACGTTCGGCGTGCGCGCCAATACCGTGGCGTTCGGCTTCATCTTGACGCGCTTGACGGCCGCGAAGGAGGAAGGCGCGTTCGTGACGACGCCGGATGGGGAGAAGGTCGCGCTCGGGATACCGCAGGCGCAGAAGGCGGCCAGGGAGGACGGGAGCGCGGCGTTCAAGGATATCCCGCTGGGCAGGCCGGGCACGGCGACCGAGGCGGCGAGTGCCGTCTTAGCGGTTGTGAGTCCGTTGTTCAGTTACGTTAGCGGGCAGACGTTGAGTGTGACTGGTGGGAGAAATATGTGAGCTTTGTCGTATAGGCTGGTTTCAGCAATGTTTGTGCACGATCCCGCTCACATACCACTCTGCGCAGGTCAGGTCCCTTGTGTGGGCTCGGAAGCAAAACCAGTCTCAGCGCACGAGTAAAGCACAGGTGTGAGGTGACGAGAGCGCGAAGTGACATGACGATTTGGAAGGCCTGTCCTACAACAACCGACCAACTTGCGTGGCAGAGCGCAATGCGAAGCAATGCGACCGTCATACTGAGATCCGATCCAGCCGGATGATGAACGCCGTGCCAGAGCCGGTTGTCAGGATTTGCTTGGTGACATGGACGGAAGGCAAGTGTACTGGCAAATCGCGACAGTAGCTGTGGAGGGCGAACAAGTACGCCGTACAACGGTGTATCGCTACGAACGCTTTTGCATTCTCTAGCGCCTGAGCAGCACATCCACGCCACTGAACTTGTGGCAGCACAGCCGACCCCTAAACTGCGTGCTTGACAAGCGACTCGTTCCGCTCCTCCTTCGCCTTGCCGTACTTCTTCAGTCTGATCGCGTTAACGCTGATGAAGCCAGTAGTATCCTGCGGCTGGAAGTCGCCAATCTCGTCCATGGAGCTCTCGCTCGCGTCGTACAGCTTCTCCGTCTCCGACCACCGGCCCAGCACGTAGAACATGCCCTTGTACGCCCGGCAGCGCACCGAGCCGTTGACGTTGCGCTGCGACGCCGTGATGGACTCCTCGAGGAACTCGCGCTCGGGCGAGAAGTAGAGGCCGTTGTACAGCAGCTTGGCGTAGTTGAAGGTGAGGAACTGGTCGCGGAGCGCGCGCACTTCGCGGTCCATGACCAGGCCTTCGAGGTCGATGTGGGCAGCGCGGAGCATGGTGTAGCCGGGTGTCTCGTAGCAGCCGCGGCTCTTGAGGCCGATGAAGCGGTTCTCGACAATGTCGAGGCGGCCCACGCCGTGGCGGCGCGCGATGGCGTTTGCGGTCAGGAAGAGGTCGACGGCGTCGGTCTTCTCGCCGTCCTTGCACTCGAGCTTGACGGGCAGGCCCTTCGCGAAGTGCAGCGTGAAGTCTTCCGGCTCGTTGGGTGCCTTGGTCGGGTCGACTGTGAGCTTCCACATGTCCTCGGGTGGGCTGGTGTTGGGGTCCTCGAGGATGCCGGCCTCGTACGAGCAATGCGCCAGGTTCTCGTCCATGCTCCACGGCTTGCTCTTGGTGCTCGTCACCGGGATGCCCTTCTGGCTCGCGTAGTCCAACAGATCGTTCCTGCCCGGGAAGCGGTTGTAGAAGACCGGGTCCCTCCATGGCGCAATGACCTGGATGGTGGGCTGTAGGGCGTAGAATGCAAGCTCGAAGCGGACCTGGTCGTTGCCCTTGCCGGTGCAGCCGTGAGACACAGCAAAGCAACCCTCCTTCTGCGCGACGGCGATTTGGGCGCGGGCGATGACTGGGCGGGCGAGGGAGGTGCCGAGCAGGTAGACGTTCTCGTAGATGGCGTTGCAGGCGATGGCTGGGTAGCAGAGCTCTTCGATGAACTGCGCAACGTGTTAGTCTGACGACACTCTCCCTTGTCGGTCGCTCAGACATACCTCTCTGCGGAGATCCTCAACGTAGCACTTGCTTGCGCCAATCTTGAGAGCCTTCTCCTTGGCCGCCTCGAAGTCCTCCTCCTGGCCCACGTCGGCCATGAAGGCAATCACCTCATAGTCCTCGTCCTAGACCATTGTCAGCACCCAATGACCAGGCATTGGGGGTACGCGACACGTACCAGCAAGTACTGGAGGATGCAGCTGGTGTCCAGACCGCCCGAGTACGCCAAGCAGACCTTTCCTTTCGCCATGATTGGTACCTTTGGGTAGTTGAGTAATGAGAGTAGAAAGCAACGAGTACGGGGGTGCAAGGTCTTATGTCTGCTTCACCGCCGGGGATATGCAGCTCGAGCAGATGTGTGAAGAAATATCACGAGCTCGTCACATGGAAACAAGACCTCTTATCGATATCGCATACGAACAGCCCGGCTTCGCTGTCAGGGTCGAGATGATCAAAATGAGGGGGTCAACCGGCGTGTTATCCGATTGGTCGACCGGCACCCACAACTGTAGCCCCGTGGCCCCAGCAACAAAGCATCGCGAACCCATCCTTGATTCCTTCCACCGCTCATCTGTACCTTTGAGGTTTGGGGTGCTTGATACTCGTCCCCCGTCCCTTCCGGACAACCCACTGAACGACGAGCCTTGACGAAGCGGAACGTCAATGGGATACCCTGCTATCGCACACCCGATCACTAATAAGGCATAACCATGGGACAACTTTTGAACTCTTCCATGCCTCGACATGAGTCTGTATGCTGGCCAACGTACCTACCACGTACTCATATCCGCTCCCGCCAGCTTGTTACCCTGCTGGGATGATTTCCTCCATGTCTTCTCATTTGGTGCATGTGGCCATTGGGATGACGCTCACTGCGGCAAGTACACTTTTCTTGTCCATAGTACTCGGGTCGAGCCTACCTTTCCTTATTGCATCCATGGGTTTCTGGGTGGAGAAGGTGATGTGCGATCGCCCAACGTGAGGACTTCCTCCTCTTGTACACATACAACCACCGAAAAGAAGCAAAATTATCTGCAGAAGCTCTACATCGGCATCATGGTGCTATTCTCCTGGAACGCTCGCCGAGCGACGGCGCGTAATGCCAGACTGTCTGACGCAGATCTTACAAACCACCAACTGGAGATGGTCAGCTGCAGCGCCAGTACGATCTTCAGGACACCGGAGGCATCTGTCGACGAGTACTCGGTGGATGGGAGCGACCTGGAGCGTGGCGATTCATGCTCATCTCCACCCGTCGACCCGAATGATACGCCGCACAGGACGTCCACCGAGTCCGAACGGATCGGTGTTGCAGAGGAGGGGCACGCAGACCAGGGCAAACCAGAAACTGCAAACGTTCCGGAGCTTCTGAAGGTCCTTGCTTCGGGTATCGGCATCGTGATAGTCCTTCTATCGTTCGTGCTGATCTCCGGCTTCTTCTACTTTCTCTGGATGTATGGCTTGACGGTGAGTGCCCACACAACCTATATCAGTGACAAGATCGTTGGGGTCTAACGCCCGGCCACAGATCATTCTCGACATCATCTTCTACATCATCAACATTTTCGCCATCGTCATCTACATGGTGCTTTTCATCGTGACGTATCCGATCAGGGTACTCATCTGGCTCTTTGCTGAGCTGTGCGGAACGACAGGGGAATTGGGCTTCGGTCTGGCGTGGGATTGGTGTGGTGGAGAGCCAGAATACGGACTGCGGTGCCTCGGACCTTGGAACCATACTGTCGCCGCGTGAGGGTCGAATAGGGGCACCTAAGCAAGTACCATAACTGCGAGCATCTCTGCCTGACGAGACGTATTGCACGGCGTGGCGCGAAGGCTGGCTGGACAACTGTGTTGAGGGTTGTTCGCTTGAGGAGTACACTCAGTCGTGAGCCTCGGTACAGACAATCTCTCACACCGTGCCAATGTTCCGGTCGCATGCTTCACATCGTGATCACAACATTTCCTCTTTGTCGCCGCCGCCGGGGTGATCTGCGTCGCCATGATGTTTTGCGTGAATTCAATGTTTCAGCCTCCCGGTTCCTGGGGACCCTGCCTCATATGCTCCACTGACTGAGACGAGCCTGTTAGGTAGCTTTCTACGGCCTTTCCACGACATAATTATAATCAGCTACCCCGTCCGTCTGATTACAAGAGCATCAAAGAAGGCTACCGGCAGTCTTCCGGCGTTCGATCTTAGGTGTTTGGGTGATTTCAACGGGCTTATGTCACTGCTGCCGATGGATTGAGAGGGATTGGGGTATACGTATGGGTCGTGTACTGCGGTATGCCCAGGCGAAAGCGAGACGGGAGCAGTCTGGCCGCCTCGGGCATGGTGTTGCTGAACAGGATGGCTAAGGGTCGCTTGCGTGCTGAAGGGAAGAAGTAAGTCTTGGGGTTGCGGTAAATCGCAATCTAGTATTGCTGTCTTCTAAAGGTGTAAATTGTATGATCACAGCTTGCTCTCCTGCCCCAAGAATTCCTTGCTAAAAGGGTAGTCAATGTAACCATCAGCAGCCTCAGCCTTGTAGAACGTCTTCCGGTCGTACGGCTGCAGCTCGACGCCCTTCTGTATCCTGAACGGCAGATCCGGGTTGCTGATGAAGTACCTGCCAAACGCAACCACCACGTTCTCGGCCGTGTACACTTCACTCATGACCTTCTTCGCCTTCACTGGGTCGAAACCGCCTGCTAGTACGATAGGCCCTTCGAGACCCCAGAGCTCCACGAATGGGTCGTTCTCGTGCGTGACGGCATTGTAAACGCCGTCTGCCGCACTGGTACCCGAGACACGAGATTCCACAAGGTGCAGGTAAGCCAGTTTGAGCTTCTTCATCTCGCTGACGATGTGCGAGAACTGTGGTATCGGCTCCTTCATGCCCATCCCTTGGAATGGGGACCAAGGTGAGAGACGCATGCCGACTTTCTTGCTGTCGCCGACCGCTTCGATGACAGCTTGGGTGACCTCGATGCCGAAAAGGGCACGCTTTTCGATGCTGCCGCCGTATTTGTCGGTTCTCCAGTTGGCGTTGTCTTGCCAGAACTGGTCGATAAGATAGCCGTTGGCACCTGCAATGGTCATAAGCCAAGAGAGTCTTCACTATGAATCTCAACGCCTTACCATGAATCTCAACACCATCGAACCCTGCCTTCATGGCATTGCCAGCAGCATTCGCATAGTCCTGGATGAAGGCCTGAATGTCCTCCTCGGTCATCGCTTTCGGCTCCTCGTGCTCCGAGCTTACGGGCACAGCGCTGGAGCTGACAACTGGAAACGGGCCTTCTCTCTCCAAGTTCGCTGGTACAGCGACACGTCCCAGAGCCCAGAGCTGCAAGTAGACGAAGCTGCCTTTGGCGTGCACGGCATCGACAATCTCCTTCCACGCTAGGACTTGAGCATCGCTCCAGATGCCCGGCGCATTATTGTAGCCGCCAGCTCGTGGTGAGATGAAGACGGCTTCCGTGATGAGAAAGGTGCCGGGTACGGAGGCACGCTGCTCGTAGTACTCTTTCATATACGGTCCTGGAACGTGCGTGGAATCGGCACGGAAGCGTGTCAAGGGTGCCATGACCATGCGGTGTTTGAGCTGGCAGTGGCCAAGCTCAAGCGGCTCGAAGAGTCGATCGGCGGACATGGTGTTCTCTGCTGCGGAGTTGAGGTGTCGTCGAGATTTAGCTGTATGGGTACGAGAGCTAGCAATGAGACTGAGCAGAAGAAACAAACAGATAGCTTGCAGTAAGATGCAGTCTTGAGCAGTTGAGAAAGAAGAGAGGTAAGGCTCGCCTCGTAGCGTAACACGCTTGCTAGGAAGATGTCTTGCCACCAGGCTACATTAGTACATCGTCTTGAAGGCGTGCCGTACTACCCTAGCTTACAAATGTAAGTGAAGTTCGAGGTCCGGGAAATGTGAACGAACCTCGGCAATCCCAGAAGGGTGATTACGCCAAAGGATCCGTGCGTGCTCGAGTCCATGACGACTTGCATGAACTTGCATCAATTGCTTCCAGTCGCTGTGCTACTTGTTGTTAGTAGTAGAAGACATTCGGAGTCGGGCACAACACGCATGTTCAGGAGAGCCATGTCATCCGCAGTGAAGCTCAACCCGCGAAACTTCCCCCGCCCTCCCCTCTGCGAGAAGACGCCGCGGCATCTGGAGGTGAAGTGGAATGGCCAGCTCATTGCCGATACGAGAGACGCTTATTGGGTGCTCGAGACGCATCACCCGCCCACATACTACCTACCCCCGGCGTCACTGAAGGTGCCGCTTCGGACGACCAGTAACAGCTCGTTCTGCGAGTGGAAGGGCAGGGCGCAGTATTACAGCATCGAAGACCCCAGCAAGCCTGGCGGCATGGTCAAGAACAGGATATGGTCGTATGAGACGCCAACGGAGGGCTTCAAGCCCATCAAGGGATATCTGAGCTTTTATGCAGGGCCGTGGGACTGTTACGTGGATGGCGAGAAGGTGGAGGCGCAGCCAGGTGATTTCTACGGCGGCTGGATGACGAGTGATATCGAACGGAGTACAGTGAAGGGAGGGCCAGGCACGTGGGGCTGGTAGACTGCTAGTATAGGGCTACAGTATGGTCAAAAGCTCACTTTGTGAGCTCATTGTAGCTTGCGTCATGATCAGGGTTCATGGTCACAGGGCTAGTATTCTCACTTCGCTTGTGATCACGCGGGCACTGCTCTTGGCCTACTTCATCAGCTGAGAGCTTGGCCGTCACCTTTCACAACCCAAACTCAAACCACGAACCGCAAGCAAGTAGCCAAAAGCATGGCGACATCCAAGAAGAGGAAGCGCGCCGACGACGAGCCTGCATCAGCTGGCGTACAGCGTCAACACGGCACCAAAAGAACGGTCAAGTCAGTCACCTTGAGGGCATGTCGTAGTTTTTCCACGCTAACCGTCCGCAGGATGCCAAAGACCAAGCAAGCCAAAACAAGCAAGCCGCTAGGCGAGGACCTCTTCAGAAAGCTGCCGGGCGAACTACGCAACAGGATCTACGACCTCGTCCTGCTCGAAGAACGCACATATATGAGGAGGACGACACAAAGGCGCTTCCAAAAGGTGAGGGCACCGATCCAAGTGCACTCCCGGGGGCCTGGTTATGGCGAGAGAGCCTCACGCTGGAAAGAACCTGGCCTTCTCCGGGCATCGAAATGGATCCGCAACGAAGCGAAGGCTGTTTACTATCAGGGCAACATTTTCGCGATCCAGGCCAGCACAAGCGATGTAAGAGCAGCTTGCGATTGGATACGCAGCACTGTGCAAGGCTTCGAGATCGAGGATCAGTCTTTCAATCTGGAAAGCTTTAGCATCACCAAATGCAAATGGGCAGACATTCGCTCCTGGCTCTCTTTGGCCCAGATCGTCCGCGATCTCGACGTTGGGTTTGGGGTGCACAATCAAGATACCAATTACGATGGCAATATTGGATATCCTCACTGCACCGGCATCGACAGAGCATTCTACGAGATTGCTGCGCTCGGCTTGGAAGCAGCCACTGGGGAGTGGGATGACCTGACACTGGAGATGGCCTTCGAAGAGTGGATCGACAGAACGATGAGAGACCGCCAGAAATTCTTCAAGGGACGCATTCGTACGAGCAAACGCATCGATTGCGGCATGGGAAAGGTGCAGCGCCGGATGAGGAAGATTGAATACGGTCATGTCGAAGAGAACGAGGACGCTGGCGGGCTTTGCCGGTATGTCGGGCGTGGGAAGGGGGTCATCAAGCCGATGACGATGCAACTGCGAAGCGAATCCTAAGCGCCGAGTCGATAGGAAGTTGATTGCTTCAATCCTCAGCCGCGTTTGATGTGGCTGGGCGAGGAATCAGCAGCATGCAGAAGCGAAGGTTCCACAGGTCGTTGAGTGAGTCAGCCGTTGAGGTGGGTATCGCAGCGCAGAATGGCAAATCGCACATCAACCTCGCGCCATCTGTGCGACACTCCCGTGCTTGGTAACGTCACTACACAGTCTTCGCTATCGCTCCGCGCTTCTGTTTCATTTCCAGTCCATGTGCCACCCAAACCTTTGTGTCGTCAACGCTCCGTGTTTTCGTTTGAGCGAGTCCACTCCATGTGGCTCAATATTTGAGCTACTCTCAAAATGTGCGACTAACCAGGCGCGTTAACATTCATCCGAGAGAGCCTTCGAATATGACAAATACGGGGGGTTGAGTCTTATTCGCTTCGTCGCAGAGCAACTGTACACTGACAAAGAAAGTAAGACATGGCTTCCATACACAGCAGCCTGATGGCCCTTCCGCCGGAACTACGCCTTATCATCTACGAGTTCACCCTCATCGACGATCACCCAATCACAATGCGGCTTCGTCGCAAGATCCAAGACAACGAACCCTCTCTGCTCCTTACCAGCAAAGCCGTCCGCCACGAAGCTCGTGCGCTCTACTACAAGCTCAACAGCTTCCGACTCAAGCTCCATCTAGTCGACTTCCGACTTGCAGCAAAGTGGCTCGCTGCGGTCTGCAAGCAGCTCGGCCCGCGCGCATTCGGGCAGCTCAGGTTCGTGGTCCAGCGTGAGCCTACATGGACGCCGTGGACGGACATGCCGAACATCTTCCCTCTCTTGCAGCTTCATTACAGTGGCACCATTCGGCTCCAACTCGACCTCGTCAAAGGGCTGCCACGTAAGAGAGTGCCCTTACGCACGTTGTTCGCAGCATACCGCGACAACAAGTCAGACCCGGACAGCCTTTACGTAATGTGCCCGCGGAGCGAGCATTCGATCAGTATACCGCATACATTGGCAAGAGACAGGCTTTGTGTACAGCGTGCGCTGGAGAACCTTACCAGCATTGTGCACAGGGCCAAGGCACCCGGATGGAGCGACCGGAGACTACGGGAAGAGTTATGGACGGTGCATCTTCACAATATCATGGACTTGACGAGGGAAGGCCGCGTGCGAAAGGATAGGTTGGCCAAGGCAGAGCATCAACGGCGCTTGGGGATGTATGAGGCCTAATCCTATGTCTAAGCAATGCGGTGGAGATCACGTATTGGTGATGTGCAGGGCGCTGTGAACTAAGTGCCTCGATGAGAGAGAGACGACCGATCCGTACATATCCAATCAGACACAGCACAAACTACGCGCGGTACACGGAAGTGTGAGCAGTACCATATGAGATGCACATGGACAAGCAAAATCTCCTATATACCAGTAGAACTTCATAATCGTACAGGCCGTCATAAAGCCATCACGCCCCCAAACTCATCAACGCCAGTAACAGAAGGACAGGGCGCGAACACCAACCGCAACACCGCTAGTTGACTAACATACCTAACCTCCCACGCTCCGCCGGCCCAGCAGGCAACGCCGGCATGGCAGGAACTGCCGGCGCTGGAGGCACACTCGTATCGAACGGGTCCGCCGACTCATCGAATGCTGCCGGCGTCGGTGGGATCATGCTCAGTTTATGATGGTCCCAATTGTTGCCGGCGGGCATGCTCGTCGGGCATCCGTTGCTGATGCTGTTGCGGACGTAGTTGGGCGTGCGGTATACCGGGCTGTTGAGCGAGGAGACCGAGCCGTTGCGCGCAAAGTTCGCAAAGTTGGTGGAGGCGGAGGTGGTCGATGCCACACTAGCATGACGGGACTCGGGAGGCGACACGCTGCTGTTGACGAAGGCATTGGACAGGCGGCGGAAGACGGCGCTGCCGGCCGAGGCCAGACTGGCTGAGCGTGGCGATGTCTTGTCGGGTGAGTGTACGTTGCTGGGGTTCATGAGGGAGAAGACGCCCTTGAGACCCATGACGGAGCACATAACGGATGCTTTGACGGTGTTCCAGCTCTCCTCGAGGCGGATGGAGTCGCTCATTTTGTACTCCAAGGTCTCCATCTCGCGGAGGGCAACCTCCAAAGCATCTGCGACAATGGTAGCGCCTGTGATCCAGACACTGGCCGCGCAGTCCCGGACGTCTTCCGGCTGCTGGCTGATGAGTCCGATAGCTGAGCTGCTCATCTTGTCGATAGCCATGTCCGCCATCGTCTTCTGCATCGTGATGTCGACGTAGAGCTTCGACTTGCTTGCATCCGCGTTCTCTTCGCGCATCGAGTTCTTCACGTTGTCGTACACATTCTTGAAGGCATCCTGATGGACGTATGCCAATCCAGCGTTCAGGTTGTCCATAGCTGCCAGGACTGCGTCTGCGTCGTCGCCAATCGCAGCGGACAGCGTGGCTGCATGGTTCGTACCCTCGATGAAACCCACCGCTTGCAAGGTCTTGAAGAAGCTGAAGTCACCGCTCCGGCTGGCTGTGTGGAGGTTGTGCCTCACAAGCGCGAGGCGCTGTGTCCAGTGGAGCTGCTTACTGTTGCTGGCTGACATTGTGGCGACGTCGTCGGCTGTGTTACCGTGTTCCGGTGGTCTAGATCGGTCGTAGTGGTCGGTGAGGTCTTTCAAGAAGATTGCAATATGTACGATAAGATTACGAAACGATAGCTCGACAAACGGGAAGAAAGCGGGATGGAATAAATCAAAGTATATGTCTCACCCGTCCATTGTCAAGGTGTACACCGTCATGCCGGTTGAGGCATCGTCAGGCCACCTTCGGTCCATGGCCGCAACGGCAAAGGCTTTTGTTGCCGCAGTCACCTCGGCCACGATTGCGCGTGCAATAGGAATAGACAGGCCTTGTTGACAGGGTGTTCCCGATGCACGCAGTTGGTAGCGAGATCCAAGGACGAACACCCGGTTACTGGCACCTCAAAGTCATTGTGCGGCAGCTGGTTGCGGAAGGCTCGACAGTCCATGCCATGTGCGGTAGGGTTCGAGAACATGGGGACAAAGGCCTGGCTTCTTTGTCCCATTCACACCCAGCTGAGAATGCCCGCTCAGTAGAACTCGACGTCATGATGGGTAGTAAGATCACGTCTATGCATCTCATTGGAGGTGTATACTCGTAGTGCGAGGCCAGCTGAGATCGATCATCTGAGGTGCCTTTGGTCCGCTGAGGTCGCTAGTCATCCAGCTCCAGCAACAAGACTCGCCGAGGTGTTCCGCATCTACGCCTATGCGTCTCGATGATGCTGTGGGCTATTGCAGGTATACTGGCGCTCGGATGGCTGACGGCGACTGTGTCGAGCAAAGGAAGAAGGAGAGCAGGCGGTCGTGCGTGAAGTGAGGTCGATCGCTGGTGGGGCGGAAGCAGCTCCGCTAGCCAATCAGGTCCGGCCTTGAATATCCCACGTTCGAGACAACGTGAGCTTCAAACGAGGAAAGAACACATGGCAACTATTGGAATACATCTGGCTTCCTGCTGACCCCGAGATCCGGACTCCCAATACCTAACACCACACACTTCAAGCCGGTCGCAACACCCCACCGCCGAAGCAAAGCGAAGAGACACCTCCCCCATCCAGGCCAGCATGTCCCAATACGGCTACCAACCGCAACCTAACCAAGCCTCCTACGCCGCGCAGAACAACCTCAACTTCTACCAGTCCTCATACCCACAGCAACCGCCTTCCGGCCAAAGCACACCCTTCCAAGGATACGGCGGCGGTGGTGCACCTGCAGGCGCCTCTTACCCTGCACAAGGTGGATACGCCGCGAACTCAGCCAACTATGGCTTTGGCGCATTCCCCGGACAGCCGGGTGCGAGTGGGCAGATGGGCACAGGCCAAGGAGGGCTGAGGACGGGCTTGCTGGCGGCGCTTGGTACGGAAGGGTATGAGGGCGAGCCGGCGTTACTGGAGGAGCTGGGGGTCAACTTCCACCATATACAGATGAAGGTGCGTCTAGCCGAAGAGTGTGCAGCGTGTGAAGCATGCGGGACGACGGCGGCAATGTACTTGAAATACTGCTGACTGTGCGACCACGACAGACCCTCACCGTCCTCAACCCCATGGCGCGAGTAGAAGCGCACATCATGGACGACTCCGACCTCGCCGGCCCCTTCCTCTTCTGCGGCCTCTTCGGCACCTTCCTCCTCCTCTCCGGCAAGCTGTGGTTCGGCTACGTCTGCGGCCTCGCCGCCCTAGGCGCCTTCAGCCTCAACTTCGTCTTCAGCATGATGTCGCCCCCACTCTCGCAGGACGACATGGCTGCGGCGCAGAACCAGCAGAGCAGCTACCACGGCTCGCCGAACCTGAGCTCGACGTTGACGCTGGGACGGAGTTCGAGTGTGTTGGGGTACTGCTTGCTGCCGCTGGTGTTTGCGAGTTTACTCGGGGTGGTGCTGCCGCTTGATAGTCTGCTGGGGTACTGCTTGGTGAGCCTGGCGATTGCGTGGTGCACTTACTCGAGCTCGGCCATGTTTTGCGTCGTGGGACGGATGACGAACATGCGAGGCTTGGTGGCTTACCCGCTGGCGCTGTTCTACGTGGGCTTTGGCATCATGGCCATCTTCAGCAGCAGAGGGACGGGGAAGTTGAATGACATGGCAGCTACTACCCCGTGAGTGGGGATTGCTAGGAGCCGACTCGCCTCTACACTGGAGCGTATGCATAGCGTAGTGAGCCACTGAGGCAACTTGCAACTTCCACCGAAGACTCTGTACATGTTTCTCCCTCGTGCAAACGAGACCAATGTTGTAAAAATCCCATGTGGTGGGCATGTTAAGCCGGGCGCTAGTACTGGCTGAACGTCACTCCACGCTTTGGAAGCCTCCCGCCACTCCACAACTTTCGCGAATCTGCCCGAAGCGTTCAACGTGCGCCCAGTGACGCATTTCCACCGAACGAAGACATGGCGCCGAGCATTTCGGTACGGGAATTTGTACGCTGGCTTCCTGAGCAAGCGAGCGAGCCGACATCCACCCTCGTGCTCACGTCGGCCGAGAGCCGCTTCGTCGACATACGGATCTTCCGAGCGCAGCACGGCAGTGAGGTCGTGGAAGCGACAGAAGGTGAGATCAGTCTAGCATAGCATACAGCATGCTTCCAGCCCAGTACAATACCAATCACCATGCTTACGCCATGTACCAGACACTCTACCATCATCCCGACTCGAGTGGGCTTTCGCCGGCACGTCGTCCACGGAACTCCGCCACCCGCCAGATGGCGGGCAGGCTGTCGTGCACTCGACCTGGAAGCACTGGGTCGACTGCCGCAAAGTCGATGTCGACGGCGTGGTGGACGAGGGCGATATGTACCCCAAGGCCGGCGGCCGCACGTTGGAGACGGGGAGTATGGTTGACCCCGCTACGGGCAAGCTGACGGAGTACGAGGAGATGTGGAAGGATCTTCAGCCCGTTGCTGTTGGGCAAGACTCTGAGGAGGATGGGCGGAAGGGTTGTGTGGTGTTGCAATTACAGGACGATGAGCATGAGGCGAGGGGTGTGGTGGTGCGGGTTGGGCAGTATGTCCAGGGCGTGCTGAGGGTGGGGAAGCGGTTCAGTTTGGAGAGGTGGGAGTGGAAGGGTAAGGAGGAGGGGTGGAAGAGGTTGGTGAGGATTGGGGATCTGTGGGTGCCGTGTGGGGTGGCGACGGAGGAGGGGAGGTTGGAGGTGGGCGGGGAGGTGAAGCATGGGGAGTTTGTATGGAAAGTAATAGAGCACAGCTACTTCTAGGTGCATGAAACTGCAGATTTCGAGCGCATGGAACGATTGCCTGCCTTGTCCGTGACGGTCTTGGACTTGCATAACGCTTAATGAGTCAGAGCAAACAGGCAGCCCGATTTCCTACTTAACAAGCCATTCTGCCTGCACATTCCAGCTCCCGCCCTCACCACAACCATTCCTGCGCATCGCCGCGACGACTAACACGAATGCCGAACTCCCCCTTCCGAACCGAGCAGTTCACCTCCGAACACTTCGTCGAGAGCGCCGGCGTGGTCCTGATCCACAAGAGCTCCCGCAAAGTCTGCCTCATCCACCACCGCCACGAGGACCAATGGCTGCTCCCCAAAGGCCGCCGCAACCTGGCCGAAAGCCGCGAGGAGGCCGCGACCCGTGAGGCGAAGGAGGAGACGGGCTATGCGTGCGATATCCTACCGATCAGTATGAAGAGCCGCGCGCCGCCGACGGGGGACGACGACGACGGGGTCCATGTCTATGAGAGTGTGTACGAGGCGTTCATGGTTACTTTGCGGCATCTTGATGAGAGGGATGTCAAGGTCATCTGGTGGTACGTTGCGGCGGTTGATGAGAGAGCTGGGAAAGCGGCGGGGGAGCAGCAGTCTGTTGAGGCCGTGCTGGTTGATTTCGGGGCCGCTGTGGAGCAGCTCACCTTTGCGGAGGATCAGGAGGTCATGAAGCGCGGTCTGCGGCTCTATGTTGACACGCATGAGGAGAAGGGGGGGGAGATATGAGAGATCGTGACATGGGAGAGAAGGGGTGGCCCCACCGTGGTAGGCTGTGTAGACCTTGGCTTCACATTGGCTCATGTCGTCTTAACACGTCGGGCAGTATCGCTTGAGTTGCAGGATAGCTGATGTCATGAGACGGCGAGTGAAGATGGACGAGATGAAGGTAGGTGAAGGAAGGTGGGGAGAGATGAGAGGTGGAGCAAGCCCCCTGTCGATCTGCTGCAGGAGTGGCGTCGGCTATATCCGTTCTTGGTGCACCTATACTACACCAGCAAGTTCCACGTCGCGAACAACCGTCCAGTCATCAAGCCGTCGGTCCTGTTCACCATGTCATGTGTATCCACCGTCGCCTTCGTACTGTCGTACCGCCGGTTTCGTGCCTGACGCACCCTAATGTCTGCAAGAAACGGATTGAATGGACAAGGTACAGAAGGCAGTGATTGGCAAGGGATTCAAGGGCGGACATTCGGCCCCTGCCGCAGGGAACAGGAAACACGTAAGGATCTTCGCTCGCGCGCCGTTTGACGGTTTGATCATCCAACGGCAGGGTGGCTCGTGGAGAAGGCAGGTCCATCATCATCACAGCTCTTCTTATTAACCTTGTGTTGCCTCTTGCCCTTTCCTTGTATTCTCTGCACTACTTCACTCTCCTTTGCAGTGTCGGTATTTCATTAATCACGGTCATTCCATCAAGCAAGCTACCCAAATAATACAAACCCTACACACACACCACACAACACAAACCACCGAACTAGACCACCACCGCCACCACCATGCGCACCACCACCCTCCTCACCGCGCTCGCCGCCGCCTGCCTCGCCGCCGCATCCCCCTACCCCCGCGCCGCCGCCGCCGATCTAACCGACTTCCTCCTCGTCACAACCACCCAATGCCCCTCAACAGCCAACTCCTCCGCCCTAGCCAACGTGGCCGCAACCTCCCTCTTCGACCCCTACGACCAGCAGAACTACCTCCTGCGCACCATCGACGCCGGCTACGGCTCGCTGCCCACCTTCAACCTAACGAGCGGCGACCTGCACACGGCGGCCGTGGGCCCCGAGGGCGTGGGCAACTACGTCTACAACAGCACCGGCACGGTCACGGCGGGCCAGGAGCTGCAGCTCAGCCCGGCGGCGGAGTCGGCGGGGAATCTGGGGCTGAAGGATGGGTATCTGCTTACGGTGGGGGGGCTGGAGGTGGGGTGGACGATCTGTGATGGCGCGCTGGAGCAGCATGTGGTACGTTTATCGTTCGTGAAGAGGGCGGGAGCTGTCTGTGTGGCGGAATGTGGACTGACTTGAGGGTAATGATAGATCTACTGGAAGGGCAATGCCTCGAGCTGCACGCCGACGTATATCCACGCCGTCGCGAAGGCGCCGTACTGAGCGGATATATGCGCCACGTACTCTGGCCGGACATGCTTGCATGCAAGTCTCTCTGACCGACGAAAGGATCGCATTGCGGCCAAACCGTCTGCTGCCTCAACGCCAAACTATGCTCTGGTGTGGGAAAGAACGCAGGAGTGCAACTGTCAGGCATTCATATAATGTTTGGTTGTAGTGATACCCGAATAGGAAACAATAATAATATAGTGTCGATGCATATAAGCCTCAAAAGGGCGGAGTTAGTCACGATCTATGTACACTACACTGCAGCACGCATCTATCAATTACATGCTACAAAAAGTTGATGCCGACCCCAAAGCTGAACCCCTTCCGTCCCTCCTCGCCTTTGCGTAGTGCGAGCGGCAGGCTGAAGTTCAGCTCGAAGCGTGCGGCCGGGTGCGCGTACACCAATCCCACACCGGCGGCGCAGGTGGGCAGTTCCTGCGTCAGCGCGCTGACGGTCGACATGATGCTACCAGCCGCGTCGCGTTCGGAGGCGCCTCCACGGGCATCGCTGAGCGCGAGGAGGCGGCCACCGTTGATGAAAGCTTGGAATCGCAGCGGCGTGTCTTTGCCCACGCGCGGGAGAGGCAGGAGTAAGGAGGCGCCGCCCGCAGCGTAGACGTCGCCGCCAACGGCATCTTGACCATCTCTCGGTCCGAGGCCGGAGAGGCGGAAACCGCGCACATCGGTCGGGCCGCCGAGTTGGAAGCGGTCGTTGATCCGGCTTGGCGCTGGGCGATGCTGTTGTTGGCCTGACAGCGTGAGAGGGTAGAGCAGACCGCCTCTTAGTCCCGCGGTGAAGGAGACGCCGCTGTCGCCTTGGAGACCGGGTATGGGGACGGGTACAGCAGCCTGCGACTCCATCTCGAACTTGCCGAACGCGACGTCGCCTTGTAGCGGTCCGAGGCCCGCCAACTCAGTGACGGTTTTGAGGAGGTAGCCTCTACTCGGCAGCAGGGGCAGATCCCTCGTATCGCTCGTCCACGTATGCGTCAAGCTGCTCTTGAAGCTATCCCCCGCATCCGCCCGCACAGTCGGGCTCGCCTTCTCCGCTAGCCCGGTGACTTGCCGCCAGAGACCCGAGTACATGAACTCGTGCTTGCTCCGCGCGCCCGTCTGCCATAGCAGGCGCGTGTTGCCGCCCTTGAGCACCTCCTCGTGCGAGGCCCAGTGCTTGAGCGTGCTGCTCGCCAAGCCGCCAATCTCCCACCGCAGGTCCGGGTTGGAGAGGATCGGGGTGGCGAAGGTGGCGCTGTAGGCGCTGCGGGTGCGCGTGCCGAGACTGGCGTTCGCGGTCAGGCTCTCGGCGCCGCCGAAGATGTTGCGGAGCTGGGCGTTGACGTAGGCGCTGCCCTCGGCTGTGCCGGCTTCCGTGCCCGTCTTGATGGTGTAGCGGCCGCGCTCCTTGGCGCTGATGAAGACGGCATGGTCGGTGGGGGTGGTGGAGGCGTCGGTCTGGTCGGGGGTGTCGATGTAGGTGGAGATGGGCTGCTGGAAGATGTCGAGCCGGTTGAGCTTGTCGACCGCACCGCCGATCTCCTGCAGCGCTTCTTGCAGCGTGTAGGTGCCCTGGCGGTTGTGCGAGAGGAGGGGGTGCACGATGCGTTCGAGGAAGGCGTGGCGGGTGTGGGTTGCGTGCAGGACGCGGACCGAGGAGATGGTCACGGGTTTGGTGGCATTGTCGCCGATCTGGGAAGGGTGTGAGTGTGAGTACGTACTGTCGTCCTCGCGAAGGGTGCAGTATCGCACCAGCTCGGCCTGCCGCTGCCGGCTCTTCTCGTACTGCGAGTGTATGCGCTCATTGAGCTCCCGTTCGCGCTGCTCCTGCACTTTGGGGTCGACCTGCTGGCGTAGCTGTGCGAAGACCTGGGACACACCATCAGCTGTTGTCCTAGATGCCGCGTCCCCACTCCCACTCACGCCGTCATCCAGTGGCGAGGAGGCCATGTAGTCTACTCCTTCCCGGTGGGAGTTTCAAAGATGTTTCCCGCCAATGCCTTCCAAAGCTCAGCCACACGCACCGCCACGCTAGGGTAACCGGAACCGTATCCGTCTGAGAGGTGTGGGCTTTGGCTTTGGCCTGTGGTGGAATCTAACGACTACCTACGGTCAACCCATCCATTATGCGGGAAATCTTCTCTCTACGTACTACACAGACCTAGTGTTCACGAGATGCTTGGCAAGACATACTGCTCCGAATTGCCACAGTGTCGTCGGAGAACATACCAATCAACTAAGCCCTCGCGAGAGTCCGCAGCTGGAGGAGCAATCATATGTCGGCGATGATGCCTGTATGAATGGACCGAGTTCATCGGAGACATCAAGGCTTTCATGGTCTACTGTCAGCGAAGCGAGCTCCATATTCGCGCGAGGCAGATGGAATACTTGGACGAACTTGACAGCACGCTTACAGCCTTCTGGCAGACCCGGGCGGCAGAGAGCAGATCAAAGGCGCGGGGAATGGCATTGGCCGACTCCACTGCTAACGCTTGCAGCTCGCTACGGACTCTGCACCTATGCGCGCCAGATGTTCGAGACTCTACGCCATACTGCGCCCAACTTCTTCAACACCGGTGGACGGCTGCTGCTGGTGAGGCTCAGCTACTGGGCCATGCAGAACGCCTTGCTGAGCGCCCATCATACCAGTCTCGTTGAATGTCTACTTGAAGATGGATCCGATGTGAATGCGGTAGACACTGGATCGACAGCTATCTGGGGCAGAACGCTTTGGGAAGATCTTTCATTCCTCCAGCCGCACCGTCTTCCAAGTCAGGTGCTGAGATTGGAACCCACTGCAAGCTTAGATGCAGACGAAGCAAACGTGGGAAGGACTGGCGCAAGAAGGCTGACAGTGTGGATAACGCTACTTGAACGCTTTATTGCGTCCGGTGCAGAACTGGATGTCAAGCTCAAACCTTTCCGAGGAGCAATCAGAGGACGGTCAGCGAGAGAGGTAATCACTGAGGCAATGAACGCAGCACAGACGGGATAGGACTTGCAGCCCGGACCAGCCACAGTTGTGGTGAAGGAGAAGCATCGAATCGAGCGGTTGCTCGTCCAGGTTCCCGTGGCTACCACAGGACGCGGATCGAATCCAAGCCGGTTAGGGCCATCTGCACGCATTGCCAGCCCGAACACTTCTGGCTGCTCTTATTCCGAGGCAAGCTTGACTGAAAGAGGCGAGAATTACAGTAACCAAGGCCAACATATGTCCCAGTCAGCATCGCTGGGCGCAACTGAGTTGAAATCTCCTGCAAGCAGCAGTTCGCCTACTCTCAAGACGGCGACGAATGTCAGTTCATGCTCTCGATGCGAGACTGTCAGAACATTTGCAGGAGTCGGATTTGCTTTGGACATGATACTCAGGGCAATCGCAGAGGCGGGCGTTGGCCATGATGTCTCCGCCCTTGCAGCGTGGATACTGGACACAGCCGGCATGCATGCCAAAACATCTCCACAGTCTCCGCAAGTCTCTGCATTCACCAACTACCCAGCGCCTCCGCGCGGCTGAAACTGCAGGTCCCCGGTCAACGGCAATCCAAGCCTCGAGGTCCGCCGCGAAGCAATGGAGTGTTGTGGTGGAGAAGAGCTACGCACCCAGCGACGTTCCCAAGGACAGTAACGTGGTTGGTGCTCAGTAGGTCACTAGGCCAATGAAAGGGAAGCGCCGTAGGTCCAGAAAGACGACCAAGAACTCGGCGGGCACCATATCAGAAGACGAGACAAGCGCCGGCTCCGGATCCGTTGACTTTGATACTGGCACATTCACCTGGTTCTTTGAGCCCAAGGATCAGACCCAGCGTACGCTCAAGCTGTCGACTGAGCAGATGCGGAAGCTTCGAGGACTGATTGAGTCGAGTTTGGGTGATGATAACTAAGATGGTGATCGTAGCTAGGCTTCTACGGCGTTCGGTATTGCCACCGGCTCAGTGACAAGCATTCTCACGATTTGGAACATCAATCCCGCAGCCATAGGCAACGCCACGGCAAAGTACGTGCTCAACATGTTGCCACTCCACTCCACCACATGCGGCGAGCAGTCTCTCATCTCATCCGCTCAACATCACGCTAGTGTAAGGAACGTCATTTACCACATTAATGAGCATTCCCTAAAAGCGTGAGTGAGCTGTGGGCACCATCTAGGTATTCACCCAAAATCTCATTCCGCCCGACAACCTCACACTCCATGGGCACGCTAGAATACCACAAGCACTAGATTGGTGTCTGCAACTACGACGCGAGATCTACCAAGGCAACCGGTCCTTCATATACATGCCGCGCATACGCCAGGTAGTATAGCAACGCAAGCGCCACGACTCCGACGAACATGACCGGTGCCCAGTTCACCGTGTCCAGCGTTACCGGCAGCTCTGTCGGGAAGGCCACGAACACAATCAGGTATGCACTGTACACCAAGGCGAAGATGTTGACGGGCAACCCAGCCCAGCCCAGACTGAAATCACCTCGGGGAAGGGGCTTGCCCCAACCACGCCGCCAGACTAAGCTTCCGATGGTGACCCAATACGTCGTGATCAAGGCGAGGAGCTGTAGAGATATTATCGCGTTGAAAGCGACCGCGCTTCCAAGGCTGATGAGAGAGATGAGGACGCAGAAGCCATACGAGACGGCGACGGCGTTGATCGGGCAATTGGTCTTTTCATCCACCTAAATTTCGTCAGACGCTGCTCGGCGCTCCCCTTCGCGAGGGCCCAACTTACCTTGGCGAGCCAGAGAGAGCAGGGTATCCCACGATCTCGGGCGAAACTGAAAACCTGTCGGGAGCATGACGCCTGCAGTGTCTGCATCAGCGTGAAGTCACCCAATCTCGGGCGGCAGGCGAGCTTACCATGTAGTTCGTCACGCTGAAGACGATGAGGACGATCAGTACGCAGGTCAGGCCCGCGGCGCCCGCTGGGGAGCCTGTCGCTGAAGCGAATACTTCGATGAACGGGTATCCAGTGTCAGAGCTGAACGCGGCATCCAGGTCTGTCACGCAGAAGCAATATGTGATCAGCATTATGAAGACCAGGAGACCATTGATGATATAGCTGTACAGCATGGCTTTAGGGATCACGGCCGAAGCGTGCCGAGTCTCTTCTGCCATGTGCGCTGTCGCGTCGGCACCTATAGTCATTCATTCAGTATGGCATATGGACATCTCGGATTGCACCGAGTGGACTCACCTGTAAGCGCCCACACCAGCAGAATCTGCCCGGCCATCATGCTCAGGCCTAGGCTCGACCATCCACCATCGTTAGTGAAGGTCTGGAACACCTCGGCCGCAGTGAGCCTGTTTGGAGAGGAGAGCACCCATAGCACGATGACGACAGTAACGAACCCGAAGATCGTTAGCACGAACGCTACTCCTTCCAGCTTTGGCAGCTTCCGCGAGAGGAAGGTGTTGACGAGAGCACCAATGGTAGCGAGGCCAAGCACGAGAAGATAAGCTCGCCACGGTGCAGCGGTGTAGCTGCTGTGCAGCTCCACAATGACGGCCTGGATGAGGCTGCCAGCAAGATAGAACCCGCTTGTCGTGCCGCAACACCAGGCGAGGGCGGACAGCCATCCTGTTGTGACACACGACCGTTAGCCTCACAGCATTGGCGGTAATGGCTGTCGAGTGCCACCTACCAACGGCGTAGCTCAGGGACCTCTGCAGCGACTTTGGCGCGAATTCGGATGCCCAGTGATACTGTCCTTTGAGTCATGGGTCAGTATAGGAGTCAGGGCGGTGAGCGCGGTGATGAGGGAGGGGGCACCTCCAGCAGTTGGCGCCCTAAAGAACGGATCAGCGCTGAGCGACGACTGTCAGCTAACGCCCACTCACATGGACGCCATTTCCGCGAGGGAGAGCATGATCGTAAAGAAGGCGCCGAAATTGACGAGGTACAGGGCGATGGTGCCGCCGGTGTTTCCGTCGATCAACGCTGAGGTGGCGTTGCTGAAACGACTAGGTGAGCAACATGGCCAGTGGAAACCAGGACGGATAACGAGAGCTTGGCTAACTTCGGCACAAAGATCCATCCGCCCATCGCAACGACGCTGAACGACGTGATTGACGTGAGTTGGAAGTTCCTCTATCGACTGGGTCAGTCCCATTGGTTGCGCAGCCAACCAGAGGAGCTTGCGAAACGTACATCGAACTGCTGTTTCTTCCCAAGCCTCTCCATGTGCACTAGATCATCATGGGCCACATGCTGCTCCAGGTGGCCTTCGCGTCTCGCTGTCCGAGCAGCATGTGTCGGCTGGGAGCCCAGATCGTGAAGCTCGATGCTGCTTTGCTTGAGGCCATGTACTCCAGCTTCTGTGTACAGCATTTTTCCCGGGCGAATCAAGATTGAAAAGGGAGGGTGGTGGAGAAAGATGCAATGTTGTCTTCGGAGGAAAACGCTAATGTCTGGCAGATCAAGTCATCGAGAGAAGGGTATATCTCCCCTAGCGTTGCGAAATACCGGTTGTCCTCAAGTTCAACTGCAAACAGCAGATCGCTTTAGATGTGCGAGCCGGGGGATGCACGTGCTGGCTGCAGAGGACTTTGATTGTTGCTATGGAGCCGCCTTAACTGAAAGTGTCGCTTGCAGATACGTGCGAGACTTCCGTCCAGTAAAGACCGCATCTGTGCCGGTGATGCTCAGATACTGCGCGTGGCAGACACGGCCCCCCGTACCCCGGCTGTCCAGCTGTCCCCTACACCTAGGGTGCCCTAGGCCCTAGAGGCTCTAGAGGCCCGGCCCCCAGGAGCAATGTCAGCGGGCCGCTGCCGGCCGCGGCAGAGCACTGTGCCGCATCGGCTACATATCCGTATACTGCTTTAGTGGTGATCACCAACTAAACGCGAGCCCGGCGCCCCGTGGGCCGAGGGGCCTCTGCACCGTCTGTGTGCCAGTGCAGTCTACTGTCTACCTAGTACACTCTACTCTCAAACAACTTCAGGGTCTGGTAGTAGCAGAACCGGAGTAACGCTGCTCTATCACTTGCAGTGGTAATGCTGTTGGAGTAACGCTCTATCAGAGTAACGCTGCTCTATCAGAGTAACGCTGCTCTATCAGAGTAATGCTGGTCTATCATGTAACGCGCTCTATCGTGTAACGCGCTCGTGGTAGGCTGCATGGTGCCTGTGACATTGGCGCTGTTCCGGGCTACGGGATCTCACCGATAGTGCCTGTGATTTCGGCTGATCTACCATAATCGCATGCTTCTTGGAGAGTAAGAATCGATTGATTTACATCAGTCAGCCTTTGTTGACAGGGCAGCATTAGTTCGGTTTCCGATGGACCCGGCATTGCGTGAAGAGTTCAAGAGTCAAGGCCTTGTTTCCTAAGGTGCCCGGATCCTGACTGTCGGGCTCAATCGGTACAGACCGTACAGCCAGGTTGCTGTGCCGCAGGAGATATATCTCATCGGTAGCAGCCGAGCCCGGAGTACTCACGAAGGAGGCCACAGTGTGTTCTCCTTGCCTTTCGCAGCAACCGTCCATCTCTCCAGCCGCATCCTGCAAACCTTCATGTCTCCCAGCAGGATCACATCGGCAGACCATGGAGGCAAAGTTGTCCTTGCCGAGGCCCTACTACTCGCATACACCCTGATACTGTTGGCAATACGACTGCAATCCCGATGGCCCTGGCACTCGGCGTTCAGGATCGATGATGCTGCACTCATTGCATCTGCTGTTCGTTCACTGGATTGCCCAATCCTGCGCAGAGCTAATGCATGCGGTGATACAGTTATTCGGCATTGGGTACACCGTTGCAGTGTGCATTGCAGTCCGCCGCGGTTTTGGTCAGCGTACAAGCCAGATCGCGCCAGAAGATGACCGTCTCGTCAGACAGGTACCAGTCTTCCTCCCGCACGCAGCCGTTCGCATTCTGACTTGGTAGACCTTGCTTTTCTGCTACCTGATGCTCTTCTGCACTGAGGGACTCGCCATCACTTCATCTAGTTCGTTAGTAAAAGCTCTCTCGGCGGAAAAGAGGCATCACTCGATAATGCTGGCTATATCTTCGGTGGCAGCGTTATGGTCAGGCACTGGGCTTGTACTATGTGCCGTTGCGATTGCTCGATCAACACCGCCGAACGTTGGTTTGTCCCATGCTGAGACCCACGCGGTGACCAATCTAATGCCGCGTAAAAATTAGCCTGGATTGCGCTGGGAAGCATTGAAGTGGCTTTGCATTGCTCTGTCTTCTTTGCTACGGCCCGCGTCATATTGCCGATCCAGATGGCACTGCGAAGGAAGTTGGGCGCCATTGCATGGTTCGGTGGCTCGCTTGTGTGCGACTATCCTCTTAGCAACGACTATTCCTGCTTCCAGATGCTGACAAGAGACAGCGTCAGTGGTGTTATCATTGCACGCTTGATAACTCCGCCCGCCAGGCTGTCTGGGGTCGACTATTCCTACGACGCCGTCAACTTCTTCATTCTAATAAGCTTGGAGCTGCATCTGTGCATCATGAATGCCGCATACGTCAGCCTCCTCAGCTTCATTAATAAGACGACTACGGGCTTCATGAATACAACGGCAGCTTACTCTTCGGAGACCGGGCCGAGCCAGCATAGTGGCGTGTTCCGACAACGCAAATCACGGAGTGACAACCACAACCGCTCAACGACGCTCGCACAGGGGTGTGCGGATGGCACGAGCCTGAAGAGTTTCGACAGTCAGGCGATCATGGTGACCAGGTCAGTAGCGATAGAGGAGGATAGAGATCGGCAAACCAGCCAGAGTAGTATGGAGGAAGAAGAGGGAGCGCAGCAGTGAGGCACGAGGTTAGCGGAGACGACAGCTGGCTTAGGGTGTGATCGTCGCCGGGCGGCTTCACAAGCACGGCGCGGATAAGTTCTTACTCGATATTCGGGGGTTCGAGGTAATTCTAGTAATTTAAATAGTAAGAGCGCTGGAAGTGTTATTATATACTAGCGTCTATATATAGCTTATGTCTAAATATAGGCTATTGTTATTACCTTCCTATTATCTATACTATATTTATAACTCTAGTCACTCTATAGCTATATACTATATAGTATCAAACAATATATAAGACTAGGAAACTAATATTGTTACAATCTATATAGAATCTATATTATATAATACTAAGTAGTATTAAAAGGTATATCCTATAGGCAGGTTAGGTATAGAAGTATCTTGCTTAGGAATAGGACTAAGGGAACCAATCGTGCCGTTACACGGTGTTAATTAAGTTAGGCTATATATAGGAGAGACTATTAAGTTATATTAGTTTAGGAGGACAGTAGGAGTAATAGCCTAAGTCTTTAGGCTACTAAGACTT